>CAUZXS010002416.1:0-75668 GCA_963585895.1 Sepioteuthis lessoniana | reverse complement strand
GTGCTGCCAGCACGGATCTCCCGGTCTCTCTGTCGCCGCCCGTGTCTGTCTTCCATTGCCCCCGGTAGGTCTTCAAGGTTACAACCTGTATCGGCACAAAGCTGTTGCATATTGTTCCTAGCTGGTCGTCCTGCCTTTGCTCGTCCATATGAAGGGGTCCAAAGAAGTATGTCGCTTATGAGTTCGTCCTTACTTCTCCAGCAGTGTCCTGCATGTCTGGTTCGTCTAACTTGGATAGTTTTCGTGATGGGTGGCAGGTGACCGTATAGCTGCTTCTTTAAGGGGTGTTGCCTTCATGACTTGTTCAGTATTGCTCGCATCATTCTTGTGTAATTACTGCCAAGCTTTTTTTCCATACCTTTAGTTAGCGTCGATGAAGTGCATCCATACAGCAGTATCGAAACGACCGCTGCTTGAAAGAAAACTTCATTTTATTTTATCGGTCTGTTCTGACTTCCATATGACCGATAGCCTATTGATAGTTGTCCATGGCTTTGCGGTTCGCGTGTTGATAATGTCTTCCTAGGTTGGTGAACTTGTCCACTAGCTTCAAAGACCCACCTTTTAGTATGGGGATGTTGCCTCTTTGATGAAAGCACATTAAATAACCTACAAGGGTTGATATGCAATAAAACCAAAACAAACCAAACCAAGCCAAGCCACAAATCTTTACTGTGCTCTTTATCGATAACGCAGAATAGTAGTACAATATTTCAAGTATAAAATATTATGTCAATGAAAAGAGGATAAAAGCTTGCCGCTCTGAATTTCAGGTTACCGTTTGTAGAAGAGGTCAAATGTGTAAATGAAGGAAAAATTTGATCGACAAATCATAATTTTTTAATTTTTTTTTTTATATTGAGAGAAAACTTTGCTGAAAAGTAAAAGTACAGATATTTTTCTTTTACGCAAAGATACTATTCAGAGCGTAGATGTTTTTAGAGAGAGGATAGTTTTTGCTATTTTATGAATGAAGTATTTGTTAGCTTAAAATGAAGGTACATATTTTTTGAGTGTTATAATTTTTTTGTGTAAATATGTCACTAAATGTAAGAGATAATGTATTTAAGCCCTAACCTATATGTGGCTGCAGCAGATTTTATATTAGCTGGGGACAAAAAATATTGTAAAGCAAATGAAAATGTAAACAGACATTTGCTGAATTCAGGTAAAATTAAATGAAATTGAAAGAAAAAAATGTAGATTTTCACTCAGAAGAAATAAATAAAGCGGGGTGTCCTCGTGGTGTAATGGTTAAAGCGATGGACTGCGGAATCGTAGTACGCGAGTTCGTACTCCAGTCGCGCTATTACGTTCACTTTCGTGCAAATACCCTTGGGAAAGGTATGAACCCCCTTATCCTCCCAGCTATGGGTTAAATAGTACCACTACTGTTCTTCTAGGAGAATGGCTTTGGCATTAAATAACCTAAAAAGAGTTGATATGCCATTAAACAAAGAAACCAACTCAGAAGAAATAAAAGGAAGATTGAGTAGATAATGGAATAAATTTCATTTTTAGTCTGTCGAATAACTATAGACAGTTTCATAATCACAGAAGAAATATTTATTTCTTCACTTATTTATACTATTTTGTCAAGATCGAAATTAGATTAAAAATGATGGTGATCCATCAAGGGTTCTAATTGGCTAAAAAAAGAGTAATTCTAAAATTCTTTGAGGGGGAAAGAATTTCTAAAATTATTTTGCGTTGTGATCGTTTAAATTTTTCTTGGCAAGTCAAATAGTGTCGTCACCGAAATATCTTGAAATTCACAAAGTAGCGTGAATACACCGATTGTTCGTTAAATGCAAAAATACAAATATAAAAATTGTAATATAATTGCGGAGGGATCTCGTTTCATATATCTTGTCTTTCGGTTTAGTTAGGATGAGTACCGTTCGCTTAGTGCATGGGTTAGTTAGGTGCAACATTAACGCAGGTGTTAACGCGCGTGCAGAGAGGATGTGTTATTCAGAGATGTCAAAATAAAAATCCCAGAGAAAAATTGAGGCCAGGGGATGTGAGTGACGTCATGCACCGGAAATGTGGGCTGAGGATTTTGGGGATTTGAGAAAAAGCAGTTAGTTGAGATTCAGACCTTGGCGAGGCCAGACGGGCGCCGCGCGTTGGTTGGATTGAGAGCTGACGATGTAAAAACAGTCAACATAGAAAGATTGTGTCTCTCTCTCCTCATGTCGAATAACCTTTAACTCAAAGGTAATAAAGTTTCGTACCTGAGCCAAGTTCGTGTTTTCGGATTCCTATATATGTTTATGAACATTTTATGAACATAATGTCTATTTTACTTATCCGTATCATGGGTATGTTACAAAATTACAGCTTCTCGAGCCAATTTTTTGCGCAAAAATTAACACTTCTTTTTGCTATGGAAATCAGTTGATTACTTATGCCAACTTCAGGTAAGCCAGTATTCAACAGACGTTGGACGTAAACTTAATGTTATCCTATTTCATAGTTGAAATATATATATATATATATATATATATATAGATATATATATATATATATATAATTCATTAAATTAATTTAAAGATATATAAAGTAAATTAAGTTGGCGACCGTAGTCGACGGCGACCAGAAGGCTCCCTTTTCAATAGCTATCATACCAAGGTGTAGGGGAGGGCGCTACTCCTTTCCCTGCATTGCTCCATTTAACCCTAGATACATACCTTATATTGTTGAGTGTTAAAAAAGGATGTATTAAGTACCATTTTAAAAGGTTTTGGTATGACTCGAACTGGGATTGAACGCCGGTCTCCCAGTCAATTGTCGAGCACTCTATCCACTAGGTCAACGAGCCGGTAATTAATATATGATATATATTTATTTGTTATTATCATATATTAGCTCTATCCTACATATTGAGCACTCTCCATATCATATTGTAGTTGGTTCGACACAAACCCACAAAGTGATTTAGTGACAACCTACACTGTTATGATATATATATATATATATATATATATATAGACCATAGTCGACGATAGTCGAGGGTAACCCGAAGGCTCCCTTTTCGATAGCTACTACACCAATGTGTAGGGGAGGGCGCTACTCCTTCCCTGCATATATATATATATATATATATATATATATATTGTATTAAAGAATATTTCATAATTGTTGAAACAACCAGTGGGCTCCCCGATCTTCATTGCTGATTTATCTTCTTTTTCTCTTCAGATTATTGCAGGAATATAATTGCCATTTTGAGATATTTAATAAGATGTAGCGAAATCCTGTCTTGAAGGTCTTTCGTGTGAAGGAATATTACGAACCTAAGTCTCTTTAGATTGTTCCAGCAAGATACGGAAGAAAGTTCAATTTCAGCACATTTCCAAACAAGAGCCAGACATTCAATTTGGTCGACAATTTTGAAGATCCTGGTGTTTGTGAATATCATAGAGCAACTGGTCCTTTACCAGCTATTACTGAGATGATTCAAGTGATCACAAAGGAAAAGTGTACATGCGTTATTAACGATTTTTTACGCCACATGTAGCAGTGTCTTCAACTGAACGGCAAACATTTGGAGGACGTTTTCAAGCAATTCTTTAGGCATTGTTGGCTCATGTGTGAGACTTAATACTTTGAGATTCTGAAAGTTTACTTTTCTACTTTTGAAAAAATGCAATTATCCTAATTTTATCCTTTGTTATCTTTGATTTGTGCCGGATCATTTTGTATCAAAATAGTGAAACACCTTGTACATTGTATTGTATGAAATATTATATATATATATATATATATATATATATATATATATATATATATATATATTGTAGCATCCAAGTAGTGCATCCATATAACAGTATCGACACGTCCGCTGTCTGGAAGAAACTGCGTTTCATTTTATCGGTCAGATCTGAAGACGGCAATTACACAAGAAAGTTGCGAGCAGTATTGGACAAGTGCTGGCGGCAACACCCCACAAGGCACAAACTATACCGCCACCTGCCTCCCATCACGAAACTATCCAAGCTAGACGAACCAGACATGTTGGACACTGCTGGAGAAGCAGGGATGAGCTCATAAGTGCTATACTCATTTGGACCCGAACATATGACCGAGCAGAAGCAGAACAACCAGCTCGAACATACATACAGCAGCTATGTGAGGATACGGAATGTAGCCCTGAAGACCTGCAGGAGGCGATGAACGATAGGGAGAAGTGGCGAGAGAGGGTTAGGGATATCCGTGCGGCACGACATGATGATGATGATATATAGCATGGACGCCTATCTGCGACCAACAGTTTCATGCCGTCTTATAACGACAATCATCAGGCCTGATGATTGACGTAATAAAAGAGCATGAAACCATTGGTCGCAGATAAGGATCCATGGTAATAGTGAATATATGTGAAAACTAATATATATATATATATATATATATATATATATATATATAATACTATTATAATTACTTACTCCTTTAGGGTCATTCACATCAGCTAACGCTGATGGTCTTTTACTGGAGTTTGAGAGATAGCCTGTCGCCTCAAGTCTCCAGGACTGCTCTCAATATTCTGGCCGTTTTCAATAATGCTGTTGTTTAGATGGTCTCTACTCGGCCGCCAACTTCAAATTCCCCAGTCCCTTTAATAATCGTTTTGTTACTGTACCAAAAGCACCTATCACAATTGGTATCATTGTCATCTTCATGCTGCATAGTTTTTTCAATTCTCTAGCAAGGTGGAGGTATTTATCCTTCTTTTCACATTCTTTCAGTTTCATTCTTTGGTCAGCCTGGACAGCAAAGTCGGCAATTTTGCAAATTCTCTTTCTTTCTTTTTTGTTGATCATTATAAGGTCTGGTCTTCTGGCCGAGATTAGGTGATCTGTTTGCATGTCAAAGTCCCATAGGAATTATTATTATTATTATTATTATTATTATTATTATTATTATTATTATTATTATTATATGATAGCTCTATCTCAAATATTGCGCACTCTCCAAATTACATCACATTTGGTCTGCTACAAACCCACCAAGTGAGATAGTGACAACCATGCACTATTATAATATATATATATATATATATATATATATATATATATATATATATATATATATATATATAACCTGTAGATGTTCAGTTGCCAGTGATCAATGTAAAAGTTATCCGCAGAAAAGAGTTATTGTAAGTTCAGTAATTTCACCAGTAATAAAATGGAATTATTTAATCAAGAATGTACACAGGCATATACGAATGCACAATGTGTCAGTTCGACAATTAGCCAAACATTTACGCATATAAATATGTATAATTCATCCAGGGCATATATATATATATATATATATATATATATATATATATATATATATATATGAATGATTATTATCTAAATATTTTGACTTAAACCGTTTTTAATCACTAAGATATAGTGTTCTATGCAGAAAATTGCAGATCAATATCACAACATATTCACCAATATAATAGAAAAAAAAATGATAAAAATTCACTATCCTGAGTTTCGCGTTGTTTATCCTAAGATAAGTCTGTTTTATGTCGCTACGCAGTAAAAAAAAGTATCGTAACATCTTTTTATTGCCTTAAAGCAACTAAAAGAGCTTTATTATAATTTCAGACTCGCTCAGACTTGCTCTCAATCAAAATATCACTAAAAAATTAAAAACAAACTGGAGACCTATTAATCATGTAACTAAAGAGTTGACTAAAGTCTATTTACAATTCTAAAGTGATTTTAATACCAAGCTACATTGGAATAAGTGGAAATGAGAGGGCTGACTCGACAGCAAAATCAAGATCCTGACAAATTCAAGATTCCATGTATTGATTCGAAACCTTAAATTAGTAGATTTATTCCCTCAAAATGCCAAAAATGCAGGAATAATAACATTCACAATGAGCTTCTTTTTAATCAAACCACTTTGGGGAGACTAGTCATCTTCTTTTAGAAAATCCAGAAACAAACCAGACATTTTATCCCGATTAAGTATTCGTCATACCAAACTTACTCCTTTATATGCTTGCCCAGTCAGCTGGGATTGTAGAATACACTGACTGCACCTCTGCAGAGGGGTAAGACCCCCCTCAAACGAGTGTCCTGGATATGACACTAAACAATCTGATGGTGAGGTTCCAGCTGTGCTGGAGCTTTGGGGAATGCGGAGTACCCCTTCATTGCCATCGCTTCCAGGTCCATTCTGGCCCGGAGTGGGAGCACCTGATAAGGGTCCAATCTATGGGTTAAATAGAACTAACAGTATACCTATGCTAAACTGAAGTGAGTAAACTGAATAGCTTGAAATAGAAACGTTTTTGACAATTAAACCGTACTTACACTTAAACAGCGTGCTCATGCTTAACTGAATTATTTCAAATAGAACTGTTTTTCGACATTAAAACTGTATTTACACTTAACTGAATTATTACATATAACTGCTTAAATAGTTTTTAATGGAAATGTTTTTGACAATGAAACTGTGTACATATGCTAAACTGAACTGTTTTCAATAGAACAGATTATTTACATAAAAATGGATTTGGCGTTAAATAACCTACAATGGTTGATATGCCATAAAACCAAACAAACCAAACCAAACCAAACCAAACCATCCTTTATATGCAATTAAGAACAACAACCTTAATGTATAACATGACAAAATCTCTAGCCTTGTAAACACTTTCTCATATAATATGTAACTTTCACTCACACAAGAAAACGCCTTTCCAATGTAAATAATATGAAAGATCTTGTTGAAAATATCAACATGGATTAAAATCTGTCCTTTTTTAAAAGAAACAAAATCATATCCCTCCAAAAAAAATAAAATAAAATAAATAAATAAATAAACATAAACCTGATCAATACCATAGAAAGTGACCACGCAATACAATTCCCGACTAAGTTAACATATCTTCAAAGCCATTAACAACAAAAGTGCTTTTGGAAACCCAAAACATAAATTATTCCGTAGACTCTCGGTTTAGAATAACCCCAGGCTGATTGACATATCGTTAAAATCGTCTAAACCAAACGTAACCAATCCATTGTCTTTTTCTTACTAGTCATTTTATATGCAAAATATCAAGTTTTTATTTTCAATATCCTACTAATGACTGAGTGAAAGCATTCGGATTCTACACCTGAAGTCGTGAGTTTTAATCCTATTTTATTCTACTTCATATCCGAAAATATTATATATATATATATATATATATATATATATATATATATATATATATAGTTTGAGCACACACACACACACACACACACACACACACACACATATATATATATATATATATATATATATATATATATATATATATATATATATGTTCGCCTGATAAGATTTTTAGTTAATCGGCATTTAATTTTGTACCGCTGTTTTCCTGAATATCTGAACACTTTAATCCTCATTACATATAAAAAAAACATAAAACAATTGTTTTTCTTTATGAAAATTTTTATGACATATGTTCTTTTTTTCGATATGTTATTAACAAAATGTGCTTATATTTTGTGTATTAATAAAACACACAGAGCCATTTTCACTGTCCGCATCCTTTTCAATGCATTTATAAAGAGTTAATTAAGAATATAAGATCAAAATATTTCTCCTATTTTATTTAAGTCATGTATAAAAATTACATGTGTAAATGTGTTAAAATTTACATTTTAATAAAAAAAAAAAATGCCTAAGCCTGAAAATTTGTAACAAAAAATAAAATTTTTGAATGATAAAATTATAAACACGAAAAAACGAATAACAATAAAAATTGAATGAACGACAAGCTATGAATAAAACGAAAATAATTCAACTGGTCGATTCGCCCCTTTATTTTAACAATCAGTCTATAAATACTGACCTTAATGGTCTTTGCAATAACCTCCATCGTTTTTATGCTTACCTTTTCAGATGGAAACGGCTTAGTGTAGATGAAAAAGATGAATAAATAATATAAAATAAAATAAATAAATGAATAAAGAAATAAATTTAAAAGAAATTAAAAAAAACGAACAAAAAAAAAAACACATTCAAGTACATATTTGTTTGTATAAATACAAACGAGTGTTCATGACGAAACCCACAATAATACGTCACTCCGCTAGCCTGTTCATTTGGGATTACATACAAAATAGACAAGAGAAAATAACTGACACTATCCTAAGAAAACATTTTTGTTGTATAGGACTGTTTTTCTAGGCATTTATCGGAGTGTGCGTGTCCGCTAAAATTTCATGCGCTTCCTTTCATGTTTAGTGCGTCGATATTCTAAATTTGGCGCTTATCCAGTTTCCTTTTTCTCTGTCCCAAAGGTAAACCCATCCACAGTTATAATTTTAATCTTCTATTTATCCAATCAGAATCCCCCTTAAAAAAAAGAAAAAATCAAAGAAATTAGCTCCTCAGATTTTTTTGTGAACATGAGCATTGATCTTTTTGAGGTAGCGGAGAATAAAGAAACATTGAATGAGTGAATGTTAAATTTGATCTAAAGTATTTCTCAAGCTACAAAATATTCATTTTTTTTTTTTGTGTTTCTCTTTTATTCGTTATTATTCATTTAGTTTTGCGAGAGAAAAACAGTGAAAACTCTGGGAGCTATTTTCATACTCAATACCTTATAATTATACATTCTGTTAGAAGAAAATTTTAGCTACAACATTTTTGTGCTTCGACATTCTTGGCAGTAATTTCGTATAAAGAAAAATTTAAACTGGAAATGTTCGTAATTTTGAAAAAATAAAATAAAATGAATAAGATTAAATAAATAAACGAAGATAAAATAGAATAAATTAAATAAAGAAAATAATTTAGAATATATAAAAAAAAAAGATACAATTTATTAAACATTAAAGTAAAAATTTATAAAGATACTCAAACCCAATTCGAAAAAAGCGATAAATTTTCTTAGCTTGTCTTTATTGGCCTTTTCTCCGTTATCATTAAAATTGTTTGTTAGATGTAATTCATTCGTTTCTTGTTATATTTCATTGCTCACTGCATTTACGACTTCAATTCAAATAAACTGAATTTTTCAGTTTCCTTCTTCTTGTACTTTACTTTGATTAGATTTAAAATTGGAAATAAAGTTTATCGTTTTGAATTTTTATTCTCTGATTCTGTGATATTTTCTTTTAGAAACGTTCTCTTTGTTTCGAAGTTTCCGTTCTTTTTCTTACGCCTCCGTCATTCAGTGTTTTTGCTTTTTATTTATAAACAATTCTACAATTCTATTTTGTCCTACCTTCTCCTCCTTTTATCCTTCTCTCTTTTCTTTTCCTCCTATTTTTTTTTTTTACTTATCCCTCAACTCTCTTCTCAGCATTCATTTACTTCATTCTCTAAGCCCCACCACCTCCTACCACAAATCATCCACCAATCCTTTGTACCAGATACACATCTTGTTATTGAGGCGTGTCTCATCTTTATCACGTCAAAAAGCAAGAATAAGAAAAATCGTCTTTTTCATTTACAATTCAAAATAAACGTAAAACAGCACCTGTAAAAATATAACTTTTAAGTATTCCATATCGAATACATTGGGGATTCAGTTTCTGGAGAGGAAATGGTTGATAAAAAAAAATATATGGAACACAAAAAGAAGCAAAAAAATAATATTCCATTTTGAATGTTTCAAATCCGCCATTCACATATTGTCGCATTCCAAAACGAAAATATTTCTCAACTGTGACATCATCTCGGGCGTCACACACATTTTATTGCAGAGCGAAATTAATTGCAATGTTTATTATAAAGAATCTTTTCCATCGTCAATATTTCAATTTAGCAAATATCAATAAGCGACATTCATATCTTTTTTTTTTATTTGGTTTGTTTGTTTTTGTTTTGCCTTTTTCGTTTCTCTAAAACCGAAAACACGTTTTACCCTAAACAATAAGAACAATGAAACCAGCTGACAGACGGAAACATGGCCCGAATATATTCTTAGAGGACGCATTTGACAACGATGCCTTGGCTGTGTGTGCAGCGTCTCTCCGAGGAAAAACCGCGGAATAGTTTCAAAGATAGATGACTCATGACAGATGTTTTCATTGAAGATTCCTCCGAGACGCCGGAGCAATCTTTTGAGCGCTTAAATATTTATTCCCTCTATTTAATGTTCAGCAAAACTGAAGTCTTTGGAGACAAGAAGAAACGCCTAGCGTTGACGCAAAGCACTCGAACTAAGTTTGAAGCAGACAGGACCAGTATTGAGAGTCTGATTCACACCTCGACATTTCTTCAGAGACAATTCAACATTCGGACCGAAAACAATGTCCTTCCTAAATTTGTTCGCTTGTGTTTGTGACAGAAAGACAGAGACTCTGACAGAAAGACAGTGGCAAGAAAAGGAGGAGTGTGAGTAAGTGAGCAGAGAGAGAGAGAGAGTGAGAGAGAGAGAGACAGAGACAGAGAAATTGATTGATAGAGAGGAAAATGTTGGAAAAAGAGAGAGATTACAGATTCTGGAAAATTGAAAGAAGAAGAAATCGAAAAAGAATGTCTAATAGCGAAGAAGAAGAAGAAGAAGAAGAAGAAGAAGAAGAAGAAGAAGAAGAAGAAGAAGAAGAAGAAGAAGAAGAAGAAGAAGAAGAAGAGTAGCAAAGCAACAGATGAAAATTAAATAAAGTAAGACTTTAGAAAGAGAAACATCTTTAAAAGATGAGAGACAAAAAATAAGATAAATGAAATAGTTAGAGAGGCACTTTCTCCTTCTTTAAAAAAAAAAAAAAGAAAGATCGTGATAATATTTCTAAAAGGGTAAAATGATAAGCATATAGTATTAAATAGAGAAACAACAGCGATCTGATGGGTAGCAGAGATATTTACAAATATATCATATTGGTGCCAACTGTCGGTGTTCTATTCCATATAAAAGGTATGTCTTTTAAAGTTGATCTTCAAGAAAAAAAAAATGGCAATCCTTATATAATATTTCTAATTCAATTTTGTTCAGCATAGCCTTTATCGTAGCGGTAGAAATACACGAGAAAGGAAGATGAAACCAATTTGCAATAAATGAACAGGCGCATAAATCATTCCACGACGAAAAGTTACGGTGAGTTGGTTGGATGGTTGGTTGGTTAGGTTTTTACGGCATATCAACTTTTGTAGGTTATTTAATGCCAAATTTATTTTATGATTAATCAGTTCTATTTCAAATAATTCTGTTTAGCATACAAAAACAGTTTCATTTCAAACAATACAGTTTGATCTAATGAGTAGAGTGTTTGCCAATGGTCCGGGAGACCAAGGTTCAATCCCAGATCAAGTCATACCAAATACTCAATAAATAGTACTTGATGCCTACTTGCTTAGCACTCAGCATTATAAGGTACGGATTAAGGGTAAAGTGGAGCAATCCAGGGAAAGGAGTAGCGCCCTTCCCTCCACCTCAGTGCAGTAGCTATTGAAAAGGGAGTCATCGAGTCACCCTCGACTAAGGTCGCCAACTTATCTAACTTTTTACGTTGTTTAAATGTAAGTACACAGTTTAATTGTCTTAAACATTTCAATTTCGAGTTATTCACTTTTCTCAAACAGTTCTAATTTTTAAAAATTCAGTTTAGTATAAGTATGCAGTTTAAATATCAAAACAGTTCTATTTCAAGTAATCCAGTTTAGCATAAGTACACAGTTTAGTTTTATTTGACCCATAGATGAGGCCCTATGAGCTGCAACCACTTCGGGCTAGAGTGGACCAGGGAGCGATGATGATGAAGGGGTTCTCATCACCATCAGATTGTTTAGTATCATATCAGGACAGTCGTCGGGGGATGTCTTACCCGTCTGCAGAGATGCACTTGTTAAATTCTAGAGCCCTAGCCAACTGGGCAAGTTATGGAGATAAGGATCGAATAGAATGAATACACTAAAAACGACTTATAAAATGAGCATTGAATAAAATAAGATCAAGAAATTGAGCAAGATAGAGATGACTGAGATAAGAATAAAAGAAGAGATTACGTATACTAGAAAAGTGAGTGAGAAAAAGTTCGTAGGTGTGATTGGTTTGGTTTTATGACACATCAACCATTGTAGGTTATTAATGCCGAGTTCATTTTATTGATATAAACAGTTCTATTTAAACAATTCAGATTAGTATAACTATGTTTTTTTTTACACACAATTAATTGTCAAAATAGTTCTATTTCAAGCAATTCAGTTGAGCCTAAGTACACAGTTGAGTTCTATTTGAGCATTAGACAGGTGGTCGGATGGAGAATAAATGAGGGATCCAATCAGGTGCCAACACTCTGGGTCTCAGTAGACCTGGGAGCGATGACAATAAAGGGGTACTCCACATTCTTGCCCAGTCGGCTGTGGCTGTAGAATACACCGACAGCTTCTCTGTAGCGGAGTAAGACCCCCCACCAACGAGTGTCCTGATTATGACACTAAACAATCTGATGGTGAGGTTCCAGCAATGCTGGAGATTTGGGGAATGCGGAGTACCCCTTCATTGCCATCGCTCTCATATTCACTCTGGCCCGGAGTGGTAGTACCTGATAAGGGTCCTATCTCTGGGTTAAATAGAACTAAACCGTGCTTCTTTCACTATACTGATTTATGGATTTAAACTGCGTATTTATGCTAAACTGAATTGTTTAAAATAGAACTGTTTTGACATTGAAACTGCGTACTAGTGCTGAACTGAATTGCTCGAAATAGAACTGTTTTTGACGTCTAAACTGTGTACTTAGGCTGAACTGAATTATCTGAAATAAAACTGTCTGACACAATCTGTTGGTGAGGTTCCAGCAGTGCTGGAGCTTTGGGGAATGTGGAGTACCCATTCATTGCCATCACTCCCATGTCCACTCTGGCCCGGAGTGGTAACACCTGATAAGTGTCCTATCTATGGGTTAAATAGAACTAACAGTATACTTATGCTAAACTGAAGTGAGTAAACTGAATAGCTTGAAATAGAAATGATTTTGACCGTACTTACATTTAAACTGCGTGCTTATGCTTAACTGAATTATTTCAAAAAGAAATGGTTTTCGACATTAAAACTGTATTTACACTTAACTGAATTGTTACATATAACTGCTTGAATAGTTTGAAATGGAAATGTTTTTGACAATTAAACTGTGCACTTATGCTAAACTGAATTGTTTTAAATAGAACAGATTATTTACATAAAAATGGATTTGGCGTTAAATAACCTACAAATGTTGATATGCCATAAAACCCAACAAACCAAACAATACTCCACATTCTTCAAAGCTCCACAATTACTCTAGCCACACCATCAGATTGTTTAGAGTTATATGCAGGACACTCATAGAGGCAATCGAGGGTGTGAACAAAAATTAGAGTGAAATGAAAAAAGCAAATTGCAAAAATGACTGATATTGACTTCAAAAGAGAAAATAGATTAATATAGTATTTTAAATGGATACGGGGTTACAAATTAAAAACAAACAAACAAAAATTAGGAAATAAACGAAAAAGTGTTATGATACATATATAGATAGATCAGCATTATTAACATAGCATGGCGCTATCACGGATTTCCCTGACCCTCTTCCGTCACTCGTCTCTATCGTCCACCGCTCTCGGTAGGTCTTCTATTCTACATCCTGTATCAGTACAGAGCTGTAGTTGATAGGTTCTAGCTAGTTGCCCTACCCTTGTTCGTCCATGTAAGGAGGACCACAAGCGTACATCGCTTGTGAGCTCGTCCATACTTCTCCGGCAGTGTCCTGCATGTTTTGTTCGTCTAATTTGTAGATGGGTTGTAGATGGTCGCACAGCTGTTGCTTTGTGGGATGCTGCCTGCAGGACTTGTTCAATTCAGCTCACAGCATTCTTGTGCAATTGCCGTCAAGCTTTCTCTCCTTACGCTTTGTCAGCATCCATGGGGTGCATCCACACAACAGTAAGAATACGACCGCTGGTTGGAAAAACTGCTCTTTATTTTATCTGATAGGTCAGATAGGTAGTGAGGATAAATCATGTGACACCTTGGACTCTTTGGTACAGATATGTGCACAAACACATATATATCTGGTTAAAACAATCCCAGTCATCTGGGGCTGTAGAATATGCCGATTGCATCTCTGCAGAGGAGTGAGATCCCAACGTCATCGAGTGTGCGGGATATGACATTAGATCATCTGATGATGAAGTTTCACACCTGTAGCTCTGGCAAATGTGGAGTACTCGCTTCATTACCATTACTCCCAGGTCCAATCTGACCCGGAGTGGTAATTCCTTTCAGAGTCCAATCTATGGGTCTAATGTTTAACCATTTAAATATATGCCAACAAATGACTGGTGTTAAATGGCAATTCACTGAAATCTTCCAACGGTGTGTAAGCAAATGAGTTCAAATAAAACTATTTGTATTAGCAATATCAAAATCAATTTAACTCTCAGTAAAGAAATGATTAATATTTAATAAAATTGTAGTTTTAGATGGGAATAGCTAAAATATCTTTGTACAAAAAAAATTAGCAGTAATTAATTTTAGAATAACATTACATGGTGTATTCAATAAGTTTCCAGACTTTCTTGTACTGGCATTTAACATTGTTATAGACTCTTGAAAATTCAGTATGTTATTGCTATACATCTTGAGATGCCTGTCTAATTTTTATGATTTCAGATTCAAATGAACAGCTACAGCAGCAATTGGAATACACCCTACTAAAGCCTGATTGTCACAGCCGGTGAATTTCAACAATGCAATCTGGACGTGAGGACACTTTAGAAGAATGATATGCAATAAAATTCTGTTTTAAACTTGTGTCACGTGATATCCCACGGAGACGATAGAAACAAGATTAATACTATCCTCCCGTTGGAATGAACAGTGGCAACCCGTCAAAAAAGAGACCGTTAAGAAAGAATGTAGGTCACAGAGGGGATATCAACAGAGGTTGGTACTTAGTAACCTCAGGTCGCCGGACACCGGAAGGGGGAAGGAGAGAGAAGCCAAATGATTGGCTGAGACCCTAAAACGGAAGTGGCACCTTCTTCCCGTCAGCGAAAAAAACGAAAAGAAAAATTAGTTATTGGAAAGGGGTCGTGGCAGACAGACCCATAGCCATTTTACTCCGGGTAGAAGACAAAAGAATATATGAGACACGAGGGACCCAAGTTCTTCAAGCCAGTGTTAAAAACAGCCTAAAGTCTATTAGCCCGTGAAAGAAGAAAGATTCTCCAGTGGAACCCCGTCGAAAAATAGGATAAGTAACTTTGGGGCCATTTCTCCTTTATACCCAAACTTTATATACCACTCTCTCTCTCTCTCTCTCTCTCTCTCTCTCTCTCTCTCAATTTGAAGGAAAACGAAAGAACAGAAAAGAAAGACATTTATGTCCATGGACTGTTCAATTCATTATACATATTTGACACTTTGAAAGTGTATCTCTTTGTATAGTAAAGGATTCCTGTATTTTTATGTTACCACGTGGTCTAAGTTGTTCTTGGCAGTTCTGCTACGAATTTGTTACCTCATGCTTCTTTTTCAGCTTCTATTCGCCTTATGTTATCTTGCTTAAAATTGTCCTATAAATTCCTCTAAAATATCACACGGGAAACCGGAGTTGCCGACTACTACAATATAAAATTATTACTACTAAACCCTATAGGTCCATATCTTCTGTTGTCAAGGGGAGGAGAAAGCGACCTGGTGGGTGTGTGGATAGTGTGAAATTTGGAACCCCTTGCCAGCGGCGGTCAGTCTGGCCCTAAATTAACCCCTCACGTAATATGCCAGGTCTTATATGCCTGAAAGAAAAACTCTGAACGAGGACTTATTCTATAGGGGATCAAGTGCCAACCTGCCCTTTCTTCACACGTGCGAAAATAAAACCCCCTTCTGGGATAAAAGTAAAGTTTTCGCGTCACACTTGGAAAAAATACCACAGAAACCTATGGAATGCTTCAGACTGCTTTTGGACTATCTTGCATGAATCGAGCATCAGTCTTTGAGTGGCATAAGAGATTCAAGGAAGGCAGCGAGTCTGTGAGGGATGATGAGGGGTGTGGGAGGAGTAAGAAAGTCAATACACTAGAGTTGATTGCCAAAGGGTTAGGGTTAGGGTTACTATGTTGAGGCTTTAAGGGAGTTCAGGAAGAGATTCCTTGGGAAGAGGCCAGCACTCTTCAAATCGGGTCAGAGGCATTTCCACCATATGCACCAGTCCACAACTCCATCCTTGTCACAGTCTATTTGACCAAAATGGGTATCAAGACAGTTCCTCAACCTCCCTATAGTCCAGACCTTGCTCCTTGTGACTTTTCGTTATTCCCTAAGCTCAGAGGCTGTCGTTAGGAGATAATTGAGGAGATGAAAGAGGCTGTGACGAAGGTCATTGATACGCTCATACAAGAGGACTTCCATGGAGCCTTCCAGAAGTTGTTGGAACGGTACAACAAGTGCATTGCAGCCAGAGGAGATTGCTTCGAAGGGGACTTGTGTTTCATGTGTGTACTATTAATAAAAGTATGGAAATTTATTTAATGATCCTTGTACCAACGATCGACTCACTTGCGAAACATAAACGCTTATATGGAATTAAATAATGGAAAGGGATCCGACAGTCAGGAAAAATTGCAAAGCAAGGTAAACAAAAAGTGAAGAATTTATTGCGAAGGAAAGTCAACGTTAAACCTTTTTCAGAACTTTAGAAAGATGATACCAAGTGTTGATTTAACAACGATGGATGTTTAATAAAATATAAAAAAACGGTTATAAGATTTTTCTTTTAGTATAATCTATCTCTGTTCTTTTATATTTTATTAAACACTCATTATTTTATCAACACTTAATATCACCTTTCTGACTCTATCCCCTGCAGAGGGATAAGACCCTCACCCTCTACAAAAAGATATCCAACGTATATTAGACTATATCACGTGGTAAAACTCCAGCTCTGATGAAGGTGGAAATCTTATTCATTGTCATTATTCTCAAGCCCATTCTGAGCCAAAGTGGAAATACCTATTATGGTTTTATTTGTGGGTCATATAGATCTGTTTGAAAATCATTTGTATTAGATAGAAATATTTGATACTTTATAATCGTGTTCAAAAGATTTAAGAAACTACAAAAATGTTTTAAAAAAAGTAGAATATATGAAATTTCTTAATCTCAAGGTATAGAATAACTTCAGGTTGTTTGATACTTTATCAATCAATCAATCGTTCCTAAATTACATTTACATTGTTTCTTTAGAGGTTTTTTTTTACGGATGATCTTAAAGAGTTCAATTTAACCCTTCGATGTAGCCCTGAAAAATCAGAATAGTCAAGAGAGTAATGTAAATGAAGGGGTTTCTCATACTCCCCAGCTCTCTAAAACAAGAGCCTCACCATCCCATATTTTTCAGTGTCTTACTCAGAACGACCATTTTTTTGCATAGGTTATTTTATCCTTCTGCTGATAATACAGTCAATGTACTCTAAGCCCTGCTGACACGGTATGTGAACATATTCGCCATTTGACGATAAAATTATGGTCGGGGTGTCCTCGTGGTGTAAGAGTTAATGCGCTGGACTGCGGAATCTTTGTTAGCAAGTCCGAACTCCAGTAGTACTATTACGATCACTTCGTTCAAAACCTTTAGAAAATACCTTTATGGGGTAAATAATACCACCACTATTCTAGAAGGATGGATTTGGCATTAAATAATTGAAGAAGGTTGATATGCCATTAAACAACCAAGATTGAATAAAATAATGATCTTCTTTCAACTCTGCGAATTATACATGTATTAAATATATATGATTTGAAACACATTTTCTAGATAATATTTTTAAACGAGCAGAAGCTCCTTATTTTTTTTTTACACACAATTAAATGATTCCAATAATTTCTATTTAAAGCAAACAATTATATTAACAGTAAATTATTTGTTTGCACACAGTTAAATGGTTATAAGTGCTGCTATTTATCACTAACAATTCAAATAGTCATTTGTTTACACACAATTAAATATACAAACAGTCCTATATCTAACAATTCAATTTAACATGACTCATTTCTTTGTACACAGTGTAAATGTGAAACAGTTCTATTTGAACCATAGATAGAACGAAATCAAGCGTTACTACTTCAGATCAGAGGAGACTTGGGATTGATGACAATGAAGGGGTTCTCCACATTCTCCAAAGCTCCAGGAATCTACCCTTACCATCAGATGCAGTTCAGTGCCATATCCAGGACACTCGTTGGTAGGGTCTTATCCCTTTGCAGAGATACAGTCGGTGTATTCTAGTGCCCTAGACGACAGGGCATAAACAGTAAATATCGAAAATAAAATGCATCTACTTGTTCTCATAGGATTACAAGATAGTACGTATATTTATGCAACTAAGTGAAATATCTTCAATTATCAATAAATAAAGAAATCTGTGAGCTCGTTTGTGAACGAAAACTTGACCCGTAAAAATCGGTAAAATGTTTAATCAATTACACGGTATTTCACAGTTAGTGAAACAAAGTAAGAGCCTTTGATATTTTCCCTGTTGACTATTCTTTTTTCTCTTTTCGGATTATTCCAAGGAAATAGTAGAAATTTTAACATATATCACTAAATATTTTAAAATCATGCCTTAGACGATGGAACAGATGTTTCATGTGAAGACATTCTACGAAGCTCAGTGTAACAAGTTTGATTAAATCATCATCATCGTCATCATCATCATGTCGTGCGGCTAGCATGGATATCCCTGACCCTCTCTCTCCAGTCTCCCTATCATTCATCGCCTCTGGCAGGTCTTCGGGGTTACATCCCGTATCCTCACATAGCTGCTGTATGTATGTTCGAGCTGACCGTCCTGCTTTTGATTGGCCATGTGCGGGGGTCCACAGGAGTACCTCACTTACGATCTCGTCCTTGCTTCTCCAGCAGTGTCTGGCATGTCTGGTTCGTCTAGCTTGTATAGTTTTCGTGATAGGTCGTAGCTGACCGTATAGTTGGCGCCTTGTGGAGTGTTGCTGCCAGGACTTGTTCAATATTGCTTTTAACATTCTTGTATTATTGCCGTCTAGCTTCTTCTCCAACCGTTTAGTCAGCGTCCAAGTAGTGCATCCATATAGCAGTATCGACACGACCGCAGCCTGGAAGAAACTGCGTTTCATTTTATCGGTCAGGTTTGATTTCCATATGATCGAAAGCCTATCGATAGCTGTCCATGCCTTCGTTAGCCGTGTGTCGATGTCTTTTTCGGTTGATGAGATGCTGCTTCCTAGGTAGGTGAATTTGTCAACCAGTTTCAGAGAGGTTCCGTCTAGTGTGGAGATGTCGCCTTTCTGTTTAAAGCACATAAAATCAGTTATGTGTGCATTAACATGGAGTCCAATGCCACCGACGCCGACTACGCCGATGACATAGTGCTACTGGCCTTGATTAAATCAGATGCAATAAGTTCAATTTCAACAGATTTACGACAGGACTCTCAAGTTAGGGAAGTAATTTGAAACTCTTGGCACTTGTGAAGATCGAAGGAGCAACTGGTTCCAACTAGAATGAATATGTCCACATTATCGTTCATTCTTATTATCAAGCTGTGTTTTCAATTGAACATCTGGAGCATGTACGTCAGGACTCATCTTGACCTATTTGATTTAGGGTTGAGAGTAATTAGTAGCCAATCTTAAAAGAGGATCCTGCTTCCTTTTAATAGATGTAATTTTCATTACTCCATCATTTGTGCACCTTGGTTTGGGCTCGATCATTTTGTTTTTAAATTTGTGAAAGACGTATTCTTATTGATCTTTAAAATACTGTGGCCTATTAAAACCCGTCGGCTTCCAATCCAGGATTTGTGACTGAACCACAAGAAAAATTTTAAAATTAAAGTCATCTGTTATTTAACAGCCTGATTAGCTATAAAGTTGCTGGGCATTTGGTTACTTGTCTGTAGCAGTATAAATATCATCCTTCCGGGTTTTAAGGGTTAATCACAAATAATTTCAAATTTTCGCCTTTACCTGGAGGTTTTTTTAATTTCAAATCAATTTTAATTTCAGTATATCAACTTAGAGAAAGCAATGAGTCGATAGGCAAATAATGAAAAACTTATCTAATTTAACAAAAAAAGTTTTAATTTTAAAAGATTGTCAAGTTACTTGTCACACAACTCGGATCAGTATTCACACACACACACACATATATATATATATATGTGTGTGTGTGTGTATGTGGTTTCTTTGCTTAATGGAATATCAACTCTTTTTAGGTTATTTAATGCCAAAGCCATTCTCCTAGAAGAACAGTAGCTGGGAGGATAAGGGGGTTCATACCTTTCCCAAGGGTATTTGCCCGAAAGTGAACGTAATAGCGCGACTGGAGTACGAACTCGCGTACAACGATTCCGCAGTCCATCACTTTAACCATTACACCATGAGGACACTCCCATATATATGTATGTATGTGTGTGTGTGTGCTTATACATACATACACATTTGAAGTTCTTTGTATTCGACTGAATAAATATCTCCTCAGTACAATATTTATGTCACTCTAAAACTGTTCTAAATCAGTAAAATTTAGTGCTCTATGTACAATATTGCAGAGCAATATACCATGTGTTGACTTATACGATAAAAAAGAATTTGGTAAACAGTCTCATCCCGGACTTTTTCGTGTGCTTCTGTGATACTGCTCGGCATTCTCAAGCACTGACCTCAATATTTTACATATATAGAACGGTTTTAGAGAGAAATTTGAATATATATATATATATATATATATATATATATATATATATATATAAGAAAAAAACCAAAGACCGGTTAATTCAGGATTATAAATTTATTTCCTTCCCGTATTTTCAGTTTCTGGTGTGAACCAAAAACATGAAGAAAAAATTAATACAGGACTTTTTCAGACCCAATGGATAATTAATTAAATTTAAATTTAAAATTAGAATTAAACCAGAATAAACACGTGGGGTGTAGGGGGACGAGATTTAGGAGTTACCTCCTCGTTTTATTGAATTTCCGTTTTATTCTAATTTTCAAATTTCTTCTGTCAGTTATAATTACGGTAATTTAACTTTTTTATTTATTTGTTTAGTTTATTTTCTTTTCATGTAATGTTCGATAATTAACTTTTTAAGAGAAATATTAATGCTTATATTAATTTCGATACCATTTAATTAGCTACCTATTTTTTTAGTGTATATGTTGGATACGTTTTTTTTCCCGGTTTCACTATTTATTTCTATGTTTTTAAATTTTTATAGTTTAAATTTAGTCTTCACTCGCACACATGCATAAACAAAACCGAAGTTCGAGAACGCACACAAAAACGCAAGACTATCTTAAAATAAATCTTTCAGTTGAATCAAATGCTTTTTAACACACATTAAACTCCATCAACGACATTGAAAAAACATGTACGTAAATATATGTATACATCCATGAGAAAGTATGTAAATACACACACTAATGGTATTAATCATTTTTGAATAAAAGGATTGCAACATGGTTGGCTGAAGTGTGTGAACTGCGAGGAAAAATAAACTTCATTTTGTCATATGCCATGAGTGTATATTGGTTGTCTATGAACGTTTCAGTCTGTCAAAGTTGGACGGGTTTCGATTCCCGCTTCGAGCGTCCTGCGTGTCTAGCCACACTGAAGAGTTCTGATAGAACGAAACAGTCTGTCTGTGGATGACTATATATATATATATATATATATATATATATATATATATAAACACAGTTTTTTTCCTAGCAGCGGTCGTATCGATTCTACTATATGGATGCACAACATGGAAGCTGACAAAGCGTATGGAGAAAAGGCTTGACGACAATTGCACAAGAATGCTGCTAGCAAAATTGAACAAGTTCTAGAGGCAGCATCCCACTATACGGCCACCTAACAACCATCGCGAAAACCATCCAAATTAGACGAGCAAGACATGAAGGATACTGCTGGAGAAGTAAGAATGAACTCATAAGCGATGTACTCCTGTTGACCCCAATCAGCTGAATCCAGTTGATGAAACACACTTCGACTGGCAGTGGTGTCAACAGCACGGTTCTGGTCGGATGTGTTACGCCGCTGGATATTGCTCAAGCCTGAGGGGCCGTCCTCCCAGGCTTTAATCCTCCTTGGAGGGGTTAGGTTTATCACCTGACCTCTGAGGTGTCCCTTTTTAGGGGAATGCCAACGGGGCCTGAGGCATTTTTGGGAATGCCGGGCGCGTCTGGGTTACGGCCATGCGCCCGGACCAACTTTAAAAAGGGCTTAAGCCACTCTTATCCGGTTGGTGGGACGGAAGACAAATACCGTTGACTCTTTCTCACGGACGAGCAAGGGTAGGGTGACCAGCTAGACCTTATCTACAACAGCTCTGTACTGAAACAGGATGTAGCATAGAAGACCTGCCGAGAGCGATTGACGATAGACACCAGTGGCGAAAAAGGGATAGAGAAATCCATGTTAGCGGCACGCCATAATGATAATGATGATGATATATATGTCCTTAAGGAATAAAATGAGACTCTAACGATTGAAAACCGATCGCCAGTGGACAGAAGTAGCCGCCCCCTACATATTATAAATAGAAGTACCGAGCTGTTAGGAAGAGAAAATTAGTCGAAAGACATTCGCTGAATGAAAATCAGTCGGAAGGACTCAAGCAGGAAATACATTTTCCGAAATAGCTTGGCCGGTAGTGTACGGATAGTAACTATCTTTTGTTTTTCTTATTGTCTGTAAATGTGTTATATCGGTTGAGTTAAATACTTATGCATTTAAGTTTTCTGTCAAGTATTTTTCATGCAAGAACATTAGAAAAATATGCGTGTGTACATATATATATTTATATATATACGAGCCCCACTTCACATGGACGAGCAAAGACAGGGCGACCAGCTAGAACCTATATACAACAGCTCTGATACAGTATATAGCCTTGAAGACCCACTGGGAGCGATGGATGATAGAGACGAGTGGCGGGAGAGGGTCTGGGAGATCCGTGCTGACAGTGCGATTTGATAATAAGTAGTTAAATAGGAATTACTGTTTTCATTTGTATCACTATTTGTGGGTTATTCAATAAATAATAAGAATATTTTTTTTAAAAAAGCAAAATTATTTTTATCCAGAATTTTTTCCATAAATATAAATTCTTGATTGTTAAGAATTAGTTTATTACAAAAATTATTTTATTCACTCAAAAATATTTGTTTTGATGTTATTCAAAATGGTGGAGTTCTTCCGGGTTGAACAGAAGTTTCTCATCAGAATTTTTTTGTAAGTGAGAAGTACAAGCTACGAGAAATTTACAAAAAAATGAGTGATGTGTATGGAAAATCATATTTTAGTTAAAGGAAAGGTTTACAAAACCGCTAAACATGGGTTTCTAACCACGAACCTTTGTCGAAAAGACAGTGCATAGAGTGGAAACAAACTGAGTCTCAGATAAAGAAAAAAAAAAAAAATACGGACACATAAGTAAAGAAGGAAATACTAACAGTCTTGTGGGACACGAAAGAATCCATTACGATAGTTTTTCTTGAAAAGGGGACGACTAAGAATAGGGCTTCTGGTTGTTAACTTCTAAGGCAATACTCACCTTTATTGAATCACCTATATATATATATATATATATATATATATTTATATATATATATATATTTAACATGAAGATATAAGAAAAATTAATTTTCTTGGTATCATTACAAATTTTCTTCGGGTTCCTATATATTCTTTTAATTTAAGTTATAAGTTTTATAAAAACAAACTTCAGAAGAAATATTTAAAATTATAATTAGATGTTTTCATATTACCTCCGGCGAGAATGGAATTAATATGATAACATCTATTTAAAATTTGGAATATTTCATCTGAAGATGGTTTTTATAAATTTCATAATTTAGCTTATACGAATTTATGGGAGCCTGAAATAAATTTATAATGATACCATGAAAGTGATTTTTTTTTTCTTTTGTTTTTATGTTAAAGATTTTCTAGCTCTGCACGTTGAGTGTTAATTTGTCGTTAATCCCAAACAAATTATATATCAATAGCCGTAAGTAATGAGCACTCATAGTGTATACTCCAACATCTTGGATTTCCTCTTTGGATCATAAAAACAATATATATATATATATATATATGTAGTTGGCGACCATAGTCGAGGGTAACCCGAAGGCTCCCTTTTCGATAGCTACTACACCAAGATGTAGGGGAGGGCTCTACTCCTTCCCTGGATGGCTCTACTTTACCCTTGATCCGCACATTATAATGCTGAGTGTTAAGCAAGGAGGCATCAAGTACCATTTTTTGAGTCTTTGGTATGACTCGACCTGGGATTGAACCCATATATATATATATATATATATATATATATTTGTATATATATATATATATATATATATATATATATATATATATATATATTTGTATATATATATATATATATTGTACCGGACATTGGCTTAGCGGTTAAAAAAAATCTCACTGTCCTGTTATGCGTTCATTACTATAACTTTTATGTGCCTTTTTTAGAATAGAAGATGCAATCATGAGAAGACTTATCAGAAGATTAATGAAACTTATATTAAAGAAACAATAATAATGTAAGATTTTAAATACTTTCACTTAATATATATATATATTTACGTATTTAATGTAAAGTTGGCGACTGTAGTCGAGGGTGACCTAAAAGCTTCCTTTTCAATAGTAACTACACTGAGGTGTAGGGGGAGGGCGATACTTCTTTACCTAGATTGCTGAACTTTACCCTTGATCCGTTCCTTATAATTTTGAATGTTAAGCAAAGAGTTATCAAGAAATATGATCCGGGAGACCGGGGTTCAAAATTTGGCCCACTATTATCTCACCTTGTGAACAACTAATAACCATAAACATTTACAATTACAATATATATATATATATATATATATATATACTTTAAGAAAAAACAAAACCTGTCACATTAGGATTATAAATTTATTTCCATCCTGTTATGTGTTTTTGACATAAATCAAAAACAAGAAAAAAATTAACAGGACTTCTTCAGATCATATGGATAAAATAATTCAGAATAGACACAGGAAAGAAGGGTGGGAGGGGATAGAAAGGGGTGAAGAGTTTTCTCCTCATTTAGCCCACTTCCGGTATTTCATTTTATTGCCGGTTGGAATTATAGTAAATTGATTTTTTTTTAATTCTAATTACTTTTCGACTTAAAACTCCAGATTAAATACTAATTTAGATAAAATAACTTTATTTAATAACTTTACGTAAGGATACAGTAACACTTATATTAAATTAAATTCAAGATTTAAAATTAGAATTACAATTTATTTAATTTCAATTTTGTTTTCTCATTTTTTAAATTTATTTTATTTTTATTCATTTACCTTAAATCTCAATTTAATCCTATGTTGTTTTTTTTATTTAATCATTATCTATGATAATTTTTCTATAGTTTAAATTTAGTCCTATGTCTACATCTCTTATTTTACAATTTTTCAGGGTCTGGGTATATTATTATTTGTATTTTTCCTCTAGGCATATATTGCTCTGTAATGTCAGTTACATTGAGCTCTTTACCAGGAAAATTTAAATGTTCACTGTTGAATGTTTTTTTTGTCCTGATGGAATTACTCCCAACTCCAGTTTAACTGGACCGAATAATACTATATATATATATGTACATATATTAGTCAATTAATCCACTAATAAGTAACGGACATTGGCATGATGGTTACAGTGTTCGCCAACGGCCTGGAAGACTTGGGTTCACTCACAGGTCGAGTCATACAAAAGACTCAAATAATGGTACCTGATGCCTCCTTGCTTGATACTCAGCAGAAGAAGGTGCGGATCATGTGTAAAGTGGACCAATCCAGGGAAAGGAGTGGCACCCTCCCTTACACATTGGTGTAGTAGCTATAGAGAAGGGAGCCTTCGGATCACACTCGACTACGGTCGCCGACTTTATTTACTTACTCAGTCCACTAATTCTAACCTAAAACCAAGGCACCTATCTGGAAACTTGGTAGGATCTTTATAAAACTATATAAACAAAAATATATCTTTATTATCTAATCAAACATGCTTAAATGAAAGTCTACAGCCCAGCTACACACACACACACACACACACACACAGACACATACACACACACACACACACACACGCACACACATATATATATATATATATATATATATATATATATACAAATTTCATTAAACATAATAGACATTTTATGTCTACATATTTTCTTCTGGATCTTTTCGAATTCCGGTATTACTTTTATCGTATTCGGGGGGGGGAATTGATTTATGTATTGTCCATTATGTATTTGTTTTAGCATATTACCACTATGTAAGAGCGTCTTTACCGTTAAAGATTATGGCGTTTGCTTTTAAATCCCCCCTGATGATGGCCCAATGTCGGTCAGAAAGTACTAGGGATACATACAACTATGGACAATACATAAATCAATTCCTCCCGAATAAGATAAAAGTAATACGGGAATTCGAACGGATCCAGAAGAAAATATGTAGACATAAAATGTATGTTATGTTTAATGAAATTTGTATCAACGAAGAAATGCTGCCAATATATATATATATATATTGCAACAAACCCAATGAATTGTTCAACCAAAGATCAGAAATTCGTAATGCTTGTAGGCATAAAAAAGCTTGCCGACTTGGCAAATAGAAAGAGTTTTTTTTTAAGTTAATTTCTTTATTCTTTCTGGTGGCCGCTTTACTAATATAATTTACTTTTGCCCAACCCATTTTAGTCAGAAATAATCTGATGATCCGGTTGGTGAAACCAGAAGTAGATAGGTTCTTGTTCTTTAGGTATTCTACTTTTGTTCTTCTTAGTGTATTGAACACTTTTACGTATCAGCTTAGGTAACTTTGTTGGTTTGTTTTTCTTTTGGCTAGACATTTTGATGCTGATTGATTATTTTCAAACAATACGGATTTTTTTAATTCTTTCCTTTTTTTTATAATTGAATTTTTCCAGATATCAGTTTGTGCAATATTTCTCATGTCCATATTGCATCATCCGTTTATTTCATACCATTATAGCTATACTAATAGGTTTAAAAAGAAATATATATATATATCTATATATATATTGAATTAGGTATGGGTTTTAGATGTTAATACTAGGTTGTAAAGAACATCCAGTGTGTGTTTACATGTGCGTTTTCTTGTTTATTTTTATGTGTATCATTCAGTATTTGATGTTTTCTGCTTGTGTTTATCCATGTTGCTGTGTGTGTATGTGTCTGTCTGTGTGTGTCTGTCTATGGATCTGTGTGTGTGTGTGTGAGAGAGAGTGTGTGTGTGTGTGTGTGTTTGCGTCCTCACGCATAAACGTATTTTTCTTAGGCTTTTTAAAAACGCATACATATATTCACCGTCTACCAAAAAATAATCAAGTAAAAACAAATTCCCCGAAAAACAGAAAACATTTTGCATCATTTTTCTAATATTTCTGATGTAAATACAATTAATGGGCGTGGCATGTTTGTTTGGGAGGAGACATGTGTCTTCCCAATAGGAACAATGGGATATCGCGAGACAAAAGATCGACTATTTTATCAAAGAATTTTGAAGACAATAATATTGATGCCAACTTTGTTTTGTTTGTTTGTTTTAGTTTTGTTTTTTGTTTTCTTTTTTTATTTTGTTCTTTTTTTTTACTGTTGAAGAAAAAAAAAACCCGAAAAATTCTTGAAATCGACGGTAAATTAGATTTTCAATACTTAAAAAAACTTCTATATTTCCGATCGAATTTTCAGAAACTGAGATTATGTTCTCATTTGTGGCCCAATAAAAATGAATAACTAAAAAAATATTGTATTCTCTGATTAAATGATTGTTTGATTTTAACTGCATGTCAAGATGTCATACCGGGTCAGAGTCAACCTGAAAGTAGTGGCAACGAAAGAATACTCAAAACTCCTCAAATTTCCTGAACAGGAGCCTCACCATCAGCTCAGCTTAATGAAATATCGAGGGCAGTTTTTTGTGGGAACAGATGAGTATTCCCCGATTCAAGGTATACACTAATCGTTTTCTCAGCTCCGCTGATAAAACGATAATTTATTTGGGTGAGGGTTTATTCACTCATCTTTGCGTGAACAGGGTGCGGCACAAGGTCAAGTTTTAATCGGAGTTTAACAGGTTTAGCTTCATATGAAACAACTACTCAAAAAATGTAAATATGAACGTATAATGAACATAGTACGCTAATATCTAGGCTTGAAATAACCTTCGACAGGTTGAAACATCGTTAAAATCAGTTCCTCAAAAGTGCAATCTCTTTAAAGAGATTATTCTGTGATTTTTATTGTATTATCATTTTATAAAAAGACAGAGACAGATAAAATTAAATATATATATATTGTCATCCACAGACAGGCAGTTTCGTTGTATCACGACTCTTCAGTGTGGCTAGACAGGCTAGATTTCGAAAGCTGGGACCGAAACCTGGCTGACTGAAAAGCCAATCCAAGATTCTACCCCTCAGCCACGAGGAAAGTAGCGCAAGCGAAGGAAATTTAAACGGTTATGCATCACATTTGCTTTTTTTTTTTTTTTACATATATCCGCTTAACGGCAACCGAGAGCTCAATTCATTTGAAGAGCCTTGCTTTACGGTAGTGGCAACCATTCACTTCCCTCGTTCAGAGGCCTTTGTATATATATATATACGAAGGTCAATTTTAAGCAGAGTTTAAATGGTTTAAATTCTGAGCTTTCTTTCTCCTTAATCGGTTGCCATTCCCAGATTAAAGGGCTCAATCAGCTCGACTATTTACGCTTTGCTTGAGTAGGAATAGTCGGATGAATATCTTTTCTAAGGGTATTAGTTTTATGTGAAATGCCAGCAGCCTCATCCAGTATTTGAACTTGATTCATCTTGTCCATTTTCCACAATGATAACCATTAGACTAAGAGCACATTTGTCTTTATTGGTCTATTTGGGGGTGAATGGAAATTAAATTTGGTGACAATGCGTGCAACTAATGGAAACTTTGAATGCTGCTCTTGATGAATGAATTATACGTTCTTGGTCAGCCCGAGAACTTTTTAGTACTTCCTCCTTGTCTGAGTTTGTAAACCATCTTCTCTAAATACTGTGAAATTAATACATTTTCTGTGAAGCAAAACAAGAAAGCAATTTAAAAATCCTTAAAATCAAAAGTGAATATATTTATCAAATATGTCATTAAGAGACATCTTGTTACACATTTAGACAGCTCTGTTGGTGGGGCTGTAGAATACACTGACAGCATCTTTGAGTAAAACGACATATGGATATGATACTAAACAATCTGATTGTGAGTACTGCTGGAGTTTTGGAAAACTTGGAGTATCCCTTCATTACCATCGTTCCCAGGTCCACTCCGGCCCAGAGTAGTATCACCTGAATCGATGGGTCAAATTGAACCAAACTGTGTACTTATGCTAAACTGTGTACTTATGCTAAACAGAATAGTTTGAAATAGAATTTTGATATTTAAACTGCTTACTAATGCTAAATTGAATTGTTTGAAATAGAACTGTTTTGACATTGAAACAGTGTACTTATGCTTAATCGAACTGCTTGGAATAGAATTGTTTTTGACGTTTAAACTCTGTAATTACGATAATCTATACTGCTTGAAATAAGACTGATTTGACATTTAAACTGCGTACTTATACTAGACTGAATTGTTTGAAATAGAACTGTTTTTCATGCTAAACTGAATTGTTTGAAATAGAATTGTTTTGATATTTAACTGTATGTAAAAAAAAACAATAATTATACTAAACTGAATTGTTTCAAATAGAAATGTTTATATGTGTAAAAATAGATTTGGAATTAATTAATCAACAATGGTCGACGTGTCATGAAACCAAACCTACCCAAACAGGAATACACAATAGACGAACATAGAAAGACCAATAAAATGGGCTCAACCGAGCGTTTTTTTTTTTGTTTTTTTTTTTCGTTGCTTAAATGCAAATAATATTTAAACCGGTTCTAAAACTCTAGGACAGTGTGGACTAGGTTGTAATTGCAACGAGGAGATACCACACTCCTCATATTTCTAGGAGTGAAGCCTCCTCATCAGATGCTCTCATACTCAGAATACCCCTTCTTTGGTGGTAGGGGTCTTATTCTTCTGTAGAAGATGCAGTCCATGCATCTGGCCAACAGGGTGGAAAATTTTCAGGTGGGGTTGAAATGAAAATCTATCTTTACCCACTCTTTACTGTATAAATATTGCACAGTACCAGTAAAAACAAATGTTATCAAAATGTATGGTAGTTAGACATATTTCAGGGAGAATGGATTCACGATTTCTCCGGATGCAGTAAGTTAAAATTGATGATGAAAGGGATCATAGAGCCTTCGAACTCTGAATGCCGGTTCTATTTTTCTTGCCGCTATCTTTCTGAAATCTCATATCTACTCTTTTAAATGATAGCAACATTTTCGCGGAATAAGTTGTTGATTAGTGGATTGGTTATGCTCAATGGCATATGAACCCATGCAAGCTTTTTAATGCTAAATCCTGTTTATACATATACATTAAATGTAGTAAAAGTAGTTGGTGACCGTAGTCGAGGGCGACCAGAAAGCTCCCTTTTCAAATAGCTACTACTCCGAGGAAAGGGAGGGCGCTACTCCTTTCCCTGGATTGCTCCACTTTACCCTTTACGTACCTTATATTGCTGAGTTTTAAGCAAAGAGGTGTCAAGTACCATTTTTAAAGTCTTTGGTATGACGCAACCTGGGATTGAACCCATGTCTCCCGGACCATTAGCAAACACTCTACCCACTCCACTAACCAATGAAGAATAAATAGGTAAGTATTTGTCGCTACCTCCCACCTAACAGGACTTGACACAAGGTCAAAAGCCCGAAGGCCGACTAAAAGAATAAGTAGGTAACATTATTTGAAAACGAGCCAGACCTGATTCGTTTACTTCACAGCAAAAAAAAAAAGAAGCTTGCTGTATTTCAATAGAATTCAAATAATTCTTTTTAATATTAATCATTTTTGCATACTGTTAAATAGTTTCAAGTATTGCGACCCAACACTGGCAGTTTTATTTACATTCAGTCGAATTGTTTCAAAACTTACCATGTAATACTTATAATTCAATTTAACATCAATCATTTCTTCGACCAGTTAAATAGTTTCAAGTTTAGAAAATTATTACATATCTTTATCTGACCCTTAGATGGGACCCAAACAGGTACTTTGACTCGGGGTCCAATTGGACCTGTGAGTAATGGCAATAAAGGGGTACTCTCCATTCCCTAAAGCTCAAGAAGTGAAACTTCTTCATAAGATTTATTTTCATATCCAGGACAGTTTTTGAGCGGGGTCTCTCCCTTTTGCACCGATGCAGTCGGCGTATTATACAGCCCCATCCGACAGGGGTATGCCGAAAAAAAGTTATAACCTTGAGCAAGGTAATATATAGTTTTTGGACGCGTGTCTGTTCACTTTCTTCCATTCGTAATTAATCAAACAGTATACAAGTCAGCCAGTTTTGAATCTCTATTTCACCTTTAGCCTCAAAAGATCTCTTTCGCTTCCATCAGTCAAAGTAAGAATAAAAAGCGGACAGGAAGTGGCCATTAAATATGAGTTGACGTTTTATTTAAAATGCAATTGTTTCAATTGATATCTAATAGCATTTCTTGTTTTTTTCTTTTTTTGTCATCCGTTTCCTCTGTACATCTGATCCAGTGCTAATCGTTTCTGCAGTTTTAATACCATCTGTTTGCAATACTTGCGATGCCTTAAGTCGTTTCACAGATTTAGCTAAACCAACAAAGAGAAACTGGGCGCCGTATTAGTAATGGCCACCTTAGAAATGCCGAAGCCATAATTCTTTCTTTCACATGTGTAGGCACACGCAGGGACGCATAATTATCATTATATATATATATAGGCAATCTATATATATATATATATATATATATATATATATATATTTGACTCTTGAAATATATATATGTATATATATATATATATATATATATATATATATATAAGCTATCATAAATAAGGAAACCGCGAATATTTCTTAATAAAGAGCTAAGTTTCTTCAAAAGAAAAGACCTCGGGATTTTGTTATTGTAAGCGGAACTCTTTAGAGCCAAATAGATATTATTATACATTATTGCGGACAGCGTCGAAACTCTGAATGAAACTATATATATATATATATATATACACTTTAATGGTTTAACTAATGCCAAATCTATCCGTATAAAAGAATAGTAGTGGTACTATTTAATCCATACCTAAGGGGTATAGGAGTCCATGTCTTTCCAAATGTTTATTGTCCAAAAGTGAACATAAAAACCCCTCTGTTTATGAAGATATTACAGTCAAACACGTTAGACACTACGTCACGGGGACTCACCCCACCAATGCATCTTAATCCTAAGTTTTTGGGAAATGCTTTTCAATGTTTTCTTTTTTTTTTTTTTTCGAGTTTATTTTACTTTTTGAAATCTTGTTCAGAATCGATTTAGGAATTTAGAAAGAGCTCACATTGGTTTCTAGAAACATTGCAAACAAGTAAAATATTTCAATTCCCGCCCCTTCTCGAATTCTCTAATAGCTTCTACAATCTAAGGCATTAAAGAACTCATTTCGAGCTCGTTCGAATATTTATGATCAGTGTTTCAGGTATCTTTATAAGTATCAACCTGACTATCCATCAACCTGTCTGTCTATCACTCTGTCTGCTAGGCCTAGAATACGTTAAGTGAATCTCCAGCGGAGAAAAAATTACCTCCACCAAAAGTTGTCCTGGTATTACGCTAAATTGAATCCAGTGGTGAGGCTCCAGTTCTTTAGCTCTGGGGAGATTCAAGTCACCTTTTATTGCTATGACTCTTGGGTTTATTCTGATCAAGAATGATAGTGCCTGTTAAGCTCCCATGAATGGTCTCAATTCATCCATTTGATATTTAGTTGTATCTGATAGAAATACTTATTATCATACAGCAATGTGTGACTTGTTTGTATTATGAATAGTCACTTAAAGCAATAATTGTTCACTTAAATTCATATTAGTGTTTGAATAATTCGATTATATATAATTATGCACAAATTATTAGCGTTAACAAAGAATGCTTGAAAACATATAAATGTGAGCAAATCTTTTTTACTAACAATAGTTACTTGAAACTAGAATTGTTATCAGTGACTATCCAAACTACTGCATTGTTGAAATCGGCAAGAATACCGAGAAGAGTCCTGGAGACTTGAGAAGACCTGCTGTCACTCATACTCCAGTAAAAAAAGAAAACATCTGTTAACGCTGGTATGAAACATTTTCAAATGAGAAACGTAATAATAGTAATAATTTGGAATGGTCCTCCAAGGCCTGGTAATAGGGCTGAGAGTAATTGCATTTCACATAGCACTAATACCCTTGGGGAAGGTATGAATCCAATTATTCTCCCTCCAGCTATGGGTAAATAGTAGGACAGACTAGGTTCTTTAGCCTTGGTGAGGCAACTAGTCTAGGAGAAGGAATACTCTGAATTCAAACCTGTTAAACTCCGCTTAAAAATTGACCTTGTGTCATATCCTACCCGAGCGGAGGGGTTGGTAAATGTGGTAATAGGGCTGAAAGAGTTGGAAATCAGATGACGAGCCGAGACCATTGGTGTGTAAACTCGCAAGTACTACTACTACTACTAATGATGATGATGATAATGATAATAACAATAATGATAATAATAATAGTCAACAAAAAGAGAACTTGCCAAATTGTGGAATTTGCTGTCCCGGCAGACCACAGAGAAACATTAGAAGAAAGCGAAAAGAGAGATAAATACCCCGACCTTGGTAGAGAACTAAAAGAAAACAAACAACGGAACATAAAATTGACGGTGATACCAGTTGTAGTTAATGCACTTTGAACAATCCTCAAAGAAATTCATACGGGATTTAATGATATGGAAATAAAGGAACCAGGTGACCGTTGGGATGGCAAAGTCCACAATTCGGAAAGTTCTTTTTTTTTTTAAATTTTCATAATTATCACTAGGTCTGACCGTCTAGCCAGGATTGAGTAATATGTTTGTATCTCAAAATCCCTGCATAATACACTGACTGCATCTCTGCTGAGGTGTATGACTTCCAAAACGAGTGTCCTTCATATGACGCTAAACAATCCGAAGGTGAAGCCCCAGTAATGCTGGAGCTTTGGGGAACGGTTCTAGGTCCATTCTGACGCGGAGTGGTAGCACTAGATCGTGTCCTGTCAATGGGTCTAGTAGAACTAAAATGTATACTTATGTTAATCTGAATGGTTTGAAATAGAATTGCTTTGACGTTGAAACTGCGTACTTACGCTAAACTGAATTGTTTGAAATAGAACTGTTTCTATGTATAAAAATGCATTTGGTATTAAATAGCGTAAAATAGTTGATACGCCATAAAACAAACCAAACCAAAGCAAAATCCCAGAGAATTTTATGCGTCTTAGTCTCAATGACAAATTCTTGTTTTTGCATATATCATTTGTAGTATAGCCGTATTTTAGTTGCTAGAGAATTATCTTCCCCGCCAATTCGAACCAAATTTGATACTCTTTTTGCATGAGTTCGCTTCCTTCGCTTATTATGTTATTAATTGTTTCGTCTTTGTCACTGAAAAAACTACGGGACATGAATGTAATGGTGATACCAATTATCATAATAATAAGCGCGTTTGGCACGGTCACCAAAGGATTGATAAAAGGACTGGAGGACTTTGAAATAAGAGGACGTGTGTAGACCATCTAAACTACAGCATTATTAAGATCATCTAAACTACAGCATTATTAAGAAGAGTCCTGGAGACTTGAGGAGACTTGCTGTCACTCAAACTCCAGTGAGAAACCATCAGCTTACGCTGGTGTGAAAATTTCTCAAATGAGTAAAAAGATAATAATGATAATATAGCAAGAGTAAAATATTTATTCTTATTCAATTTTGAGATTTACTTTCGTTTCGTTTTATAACTAATTTCTTAGACTTCCAGTTCCGTATTCCGTGTGCTCCAATTACAATTGATATCACCGTCACCTTCTTCATGTTCCATAGATTTTTTCAGTTTTCGCGCAAGGCATAAGTATTTATCTCTCTTTTTGCTTTCTTTAATTTTTACTGTGTGTTTCGTTGGGACGGAAATGTCCACTATTCAGAAAATTCTCTTTTTTTGTTTATTTTATTTCATTTTATTTTTTTTTTATGTTCACTCTCACTCGGTCTGCTCGTCTGGCCGAGATGAGGTGATCTGCTTGTATCTCAAAATCTCAGAGAATTGTGTGCGTCTCATTATACAGGATGGATTCTGGGTTGTGCATATACTTCAACCAATATAACTGGTTGAATTATCTAAAACTATATAATAGTGAAAACATTCTTTATGAAATGGAAATACCATATAACTGTATGATTATAATTTTATGAGATCAGAATACATATATCTGTGTGAAAATTAACTGTATTAGATAAAAACACTTGAAACCATATAACTTTGGGAAAATATTCTTGATGAGATCGGAGTATTTGAAACCTTATAGGTGGGCAAAAATTATTCTTACCAGATCGGAATACTTGAAACCATGTATCAGCGTAAAAGGGAATTTAATAAGATCAAAATACTTGAAATCACGTATCTGTGTGTGATTTATTTATGAGACCAAAATTCTTGAAACCATATACGTGTGAAAATTGATTTTATAAGATAGGAATACTTGATACCATATAACTGAGTGGAAATATTTTTTTAGATTGGAATATTCAAACCATATCATCATCATCATCATCATCATCGTGTTGTGCCGCTAGCACGGATATCCCTGACTCTTTCTCGCCACTTCTCCCTATCGTTCATCGCCTGTGGCAGGTCTTCAGGGCTACATCCCATATCCTCGCATAGCTGCTGAATGTATGTTCGTGCTGGTCGTCCTGCTTTTGCCCGGCCATATGTAGGGGGTGATTATTCATATTATATAAGAATACTTGAAACCATATAACTGCCTAAAATCATTTATTAAAAATAGTTATCTGAAGCTATTATTGTTTAAAAATGATTACCATTCATAACTTAAAACCGTATAGTTACTTTCAAAAAAGACCAATGTAAGTATTAAATATAAAAGCAGTCAACAATCTATCTATCTTTCTATCTATGACTATGAGATACGTCTCCCTTTCTCTATAGCTGATATATATATATATATGAGTATGAAGGCTAGCACACACGTACGTATTCATGCTTTCACCCGTCAAACTTAAATTTTGCATAACTTGTTTCATGTCACTGCTACTTCTATTATTGTTTTTAATATCTTCAAATGGAGGAAATAATGCTTTTTCCCTCTTTCCTGCTTTTTTTTTATGATTTCCATTTTATTCTGAATTTGCCGAAATAAACATTTGGGGCGTCTGAAGAGACGTTTAGTTGAAATAACATTTTCATCAGTCTTTACCAAATGTTAGTCATCAAACCCCTCTCATGATAGATCTGAAATAACGGACATGAAAGGAAGGAAGATGGTTTTTGCATCACTCTCTTTGGAGGGCGGATATATATATATATATATATATATATATATATATAAAACGGTGAATGCACACACAGACACATACAGACATATATATATATATATATATATATATATATATATATACTTCTGTGTGCGTTTACATTCGTGAGAACACACTCATTTATATATATATATATATATATATATAAAATATCATCTGCGGGCATATGTACGCAAGCACACACACACACACACACACACACACACACATGTATAAATTTATCTATGTGGGATCTTAAATGCATGAGCACACATACACACACACAAACACACACACACACACACACACTTGTATCTATATATTATATATATATACTTACACATAATTATATACTGATGAATACACGCGCACAAACACAAACACACACAAACACACACATACATGCGCATACTTATATATATATATATATATATGTCTGTTTCTCTGTGTGTGTGTGTGTGTGTGTGTGTGTGTGTGTGTATTCATCAGTATATATATATATATATATATATATGTGTGTGTGTGTTGGCGACTGTAGTCGAGGGCGAGTCGAACGCTCCCTTTTCAACAGCTATTACACCAAGGTGTCGGGGAGGGCGCTACTCCTCCTATATATATATATATATATATATATATATATATATATATATTAAATATATATATATATATGTATTTATGTGTGTGTTTACATGCATGCCCACACGCACACATACATACATAATATATATATATATATATATATATATATATATATAATTGTCCGCCAAAGAATTCATGCACATACGAACCCACGCACACGCACCCCTCTATATCTGCTTGTGTTTACAAGCATGAGCGTGCGTCTGTACGTGCGCGCTTACACACACACACACACACACACACACACACACACACACATATATATATACATATATATATATATATGGAAAAAAATCCGAATTTCGGAAAAGGATGATAATCCTCAAAATCAAATTATATTTTGCTATAAGAATAGATTCATTCGAAAGAAATTTTACGGGACTAAGGGAAGTGAAGCTTGTTACAAATATTGTATTCTATCTTAGGTTATCTTTTATAAATCAATAATTTTTATTTTTATGAGCTTTTTATGAGCTTTTCACAAATTTTTAGGAGGTTCTAAGCAATCGTATGTCTATTCAGATCTCCAAGACTTCTAATTTTCCAAATAAATTTTACTACTACTCATGAATTTTCCTTTGATCTCTTGTTCATATCTTCTCTTTTCCATTTTATTAGGAACTGTCCAAAGTACTCCAACAAGAATCGGTATCACTGACACCTTCAAGTTCTACAACTTTCTCTTCTCTCTGACAATGTCCAGGTATTTGTCGATTTTCTTCTCTTTCTTTTTTTTTTTTTTCAGTCTTTTGTCCGTAGGAATTGTAAAATCCACTAGATGACAAATAACTTTCTTGTTAATTTTGGAGCTTAAAGTTCGGGAGGATTTTTTGCAATTGATTTTCTGCGATAGATTCTGGTTTTTGCAAATACCATTTATCAGTATGGTCAGATTTTAGTCTTTTTCACAATTCCCAGTGGATCCCCTTCTTTACCGAGTCCTACCCGCTTCTTTGCTAGTTGGCTGTATTCGTTAATTATCCTATTAAAAATTTCATCTCTGCGAAATATCTCTACGTATTATTTAATTTTGGCGTAATTAGTCTTCATTTTGCGTTGTTATTAAGAGATATTCTATTTCTTTCTTTAATTTTCCTCTTTGTAACTATGTTCAAATCGTCTGATGTGAAATCTTCTTGTTCATCTCTTGAAGATTCCGGATTCTTGTTTTTCTTCCCATTTTCGTTTCTTAGATTTTATGATTTTTATATTCCTGATGCTGTTGCTGTTACTTACTGGCTGCTGTAATGAATCTCTCTTTGTTCTTAATATATTCTGTGAGTCCTTGTATTGTTGCATCTACACAATATTCTATACTACTGCTTGGTCTTAACAACAACGTGTAGCATGTATATATAAAGAATATAATCTAACATTTTTATTCGTCAACGGTGAGAGCAATCGAAGAGAAAGTTCGCGCACATGGAGCAGCCGCCGGAATTGGAACTGTCTATGGGAACTGACTTCAGCCAAAATTATCGACCATATAGTCTTCAAACTCCCACGTGACCGACGCACAATGCTTGTTTTCCATTAGTCATGGCTTACACCCATAGAATGCTTTTTTCATTGGTCATGGTTTACACCCATGCAAAGCTTGTTCTCCATTGTTCACCTCTTACACCAACGCATACATTTCTTCTGGTAATCATTCTGGAGATTTTATCCACCGGGTTCATCATAGGTCAAATTGATATATTATGCACAATCCTTTATGCTTGCAAGTCCTCGTCTTTTTTGTCTCATTGTCTTCCTGAGCCATATCTCAGATGAAAAACCTTGTGCATTGTCGTCAGTTTTGTCGTTCTATGATCCATATTTATGAGTACCTCACTTGACCAGTTTAAGAAAGGTCTAGAGTATCTTAAAAGTGTTGAATAGCAACGAGAAGTTTCCTTTGACATGCCACATAAGTTGCATAGTTAGCATAGCAGGATATGTACCTGTTTCTTAAAATAAACAGGACGCAGATGTCCAAGCAGAAATGCTTCATATTGTTTGGTTGTAATAGCGGGGTATGCACCTGTTTCCTTAAGTAAACAGGACGAAAATTGCCCCGCAGGAATGCAGCGTAACTTTGTTTTTCCTCTGTGCATAAGTTATTTGGGTGGCATGCTTGACAGGAGGCATGTCTACGTGCAACGCATAGGTAGGAGCTTACCACGAGGATTGCGCGGGTGTCCGGAAAATCATATTAACAGGGAAGATTTCGACCCGGGCAGAACAAAGCAGAAAGACAGGGAAATTTCACAGAAAAACTACTCTGTTGCTCCTGCGTATGCACATTTCAGTAATCTCCATCTTTCTCGAACTCTACCCATTCCTATATTTCGAGTAATAAAAGGAAAAAAAAGAAGCAGATTATGTTTTTATACGTCAGCGTTGTTATCCTTTTCTGTATACAACACAAGGGCAACTGTTTACGTATTTATTCCCTTGATTAGATGCTTACTGATTAGTTTCTCAAGAAGTTTACTATATGTTTGTTTTTCTATTGGACTGCTTTCTTACGGTAAATTAAATTACCATGACAAGAAAATCCGACAGACTCCAGTGCGACATACGGAACTAGCTGTTTCGACCTTATTAGGTCTCATCAGCAGTGTATATCATAATCCTCCCAACACTGGAGATCGAATTAGTGACCACAGAACGCAGTGCCGAAACCCTACCATTGAACCAGTGGTCCACATCGCACACAAGCGATGCCAAACCAAATAGTCATGGGAATTGGGTGGCCAATTTACGTGAATGAGTCTTGTAAGTTACATCCGTACTCTTTACAGTGGACATGGTCATCTCCAGGGAAAAGATCATGGTATACTCAGCTGATTAGACCTAATAAGGTCGGAACAGCCGTCCAGTGGTTCCATATGTCACACGTAGGCGATTTTCTGACCATGGTAATTTAATTTTCAAAATAATTTCTCTGCTTAAAAAAGACTATTCATTTGATATCCGTTTGCTTGATGGGACCTACTTCTTATATTCCTTGGTATTATAAGTTTTCTTTTCCTCATGGTGTTCTGAGGTTTCCTGGTTGGGTTGTTTTCTTTAAATTGTTTTATCTTATTTTTCTTTTCTTATTAACCATACGCATTTTTCAGTCCCAGATAAGATTGCTCTATCTTGGCTGTAGATTGTTATAGTTTGTATAAGGTTTAGGTTTCTCTGTTTAATGGCACATCAACCGTCGTGGGATATTTAATACCAAAGTGTTACGGTACCTACCTTACGCACTATAATGAACTCTTCCTTTTACTATGAATATCTGTAGAATATTAATCTCGGTGTTAAGTGAACCCCAGCCTAACAATTGGCACTCAGACTGACGTTCAACACTCTTTTACCTATGTTGTATTTATACTTTCGTTCAATATATTTGTTTCACGTAATCCCGAGTTCTTGTCTTTCTTACTAATCCACAACACAAAGCCATTCTTCTGGGAGAATAGCTGGGAAGATAAGGAAGTTCATACCTTCCCAAGGGTATTTGTCTAAAAGTGAACGTAATAGCTCGACTGGAGTTCGAACTCGCTGACTACGATTCCGCAGTCCAGCGCTTTAACCACTACACTACGAGGACACCCCCGGTTTATAATAGGATTCATGACCTTTTTTAATTGTTTACAAAAACCTTAATTACATCAATTAAGTAATTATTATTTGTCTTGCAAATGTGTAACCTAATTTGTATTTCATCATTCTACAACCAGTCGGAAGTTGTTAAACAAATCACATAAACTTCCGCCAATCAAATTTGTTTTGTTTTTTTAATATTGTGAAATTTCTACAATCAATTGACATATTAAAACTAAACCTGGGTTAAAATTTTAGGTTGTATCAATTTATCTTATTCAAGTTATTCAACTCATTTGATATATTTTAAAAATTATAAGGCAACCCAAATTATCACACTTTATGTAACATAGCCATACATGAATATGTGAAACGTACATAGAATTTTCATAACATATATACATCGAACATAGGAATCCCGAAACACGAAAAACACTTGACGATTTCTTAGTTCATGTAGGAAACTTTTTATTATCTTTGAGTTTAAAGGTTTTTCGACATAAGGAGAGAGGCACAATCTTTCTATGCTGGCTTTTCCATCTGCCCCCACAACACGTGTGGCACCCGCCACAAGACCACTGCGAGCTAGCGAAAGTCACCCTTTTCTTCTCAACTCAACTAACTGACTTTTTTCAAATCCCCCTAAATCCTCCGCGCACGCTTCCGGTGCATGAGGTCATTCACATCCCCAGGTCCTGCGATTTTTATTTTGACATCTCTGAACGACACATTCTCCCCACGCGCGCGTTAATACATGCGCTCAAGTTTGCACCTAACTAACCCATGTGCTGAGCCGAAAGGTTCTCAGCCTTTCTAAACCCAAAGCAAGATATATAAGACGAAATCCCTCGGCCATTATATTACATAAACTTCCATAAAAAGTTAACAAAATCATCAAAAATTGATCAACACCTACAATAGATCACATAACAAATATATTTTAAATCTTTGAATCCTTTACATTTGAATATATTAAACAATCTTCTCAATAACAGACAGTAATCTATTATCCATTTATTCTGTTAAATTTTTACTTCAGCAGATTCAATTTCCGACGTTGTAGTTTTAACTGCTTCCCATGGGTCTGCTTTGCTGTTATATTGTTTACTGCCTTCATTTCATCTTTAAAATTGTCCAAAGATTTTCAATCACATTTAGATTAGAACTTGATGGTGGCCACTCCATTACCTTCTTTCTTGTAAATCTTTTATGCTCAAAGAATTCATTGGTGAGCTTGATATATAAGAAGGTGCATTGATGTGTATAAATACTCACTTCACTTTGAGACTATGAGGCTGGGACTTTTATCATGCAAAGTCTTGTCTATAAAATCACAATTGTCAGCTCTGTTCAGTTTAACTCCTTTTGGTCGAATAATGGTTTGATCGACAATTCTAACCAATATAATCCTACTACCGCTTCATTGTTGCCTTCTAATATCTAAAACACTCATTGCAAGAGAAGGGGCGGGTCGTACTCGACTGCAGAGGTGCAATCGCGATTTCGACATCCGCAGCCGACTGGGCGAGATGGATTTTAAACTCATCAGTCTGTCTGGAGATTTTTTTTTAATTTCTAGAGATCTGGAAATCAAGTTAATTCTACGTCCATATTTACATTTCTTTAGATATGATACAAAAAATCTGATGGTGAGACTTCAGTAATGCTGGAGCTTTGGGGAATGCAGAGTACCCCATTATTGCCATCACTCCCAGGTCAACTCTCATCCGGAGTTATATCACTTGATAACGTCCTATCTATAGGTCAAATAGAACTGTTTGGCATTCAAACCGAGTGCAAAGAAATTATTTTTGCTAAACTGAATTGTTAGAAATAGAACTGTTTTTAAGTTTAACTATGTGTACACAAATGACTGATGTTTAATTGTATTGGTAATGATATATAGCGATAATTGGAATTATCTAACTTTGTTTGGTTTGGTTTCTTTGTTTAATGGCATATCAACCTTTGCAGGTTATTTAATGCCAAAGCCACTTTCCTAGAAGAACAGTACTGGTACAATTTAACCCTTAGGATAAGGGGGTTCATTCCTTTCCGAAAGTGAACGTAATAGCGCGACTGGAGTACGAACTCGCGTACTACGATTCCACAGTCCATCGCTTTAACCATTACACCACGAGGACACCCCCTTCTAACTTTGTGGATTTATACTTAATTGAATTGCTGGAAATATAAATGTTTGATCATTTCACTGTTTGGAAACAAATGACTGGTGTTTAATTGAATTGGTAATGATGAATAGCAATAATTGGAATTGTTTAAATGTATGCATAACCTATAAATAAGTTTTTGAATAGAATATTTAGTGTAGAATAACAATACTTGTAACCGTTTCACAGTGTGCAAACAAGTATAAGTGTTAAATAGCAATAATTGAAAACACTTAACTATGAAGAAACAATGGCAATACTAGTATGTAAGCAAATTAGTTATCACACATGTAAAAATGAAATTATCGACAAACTGATCTCCTATATATCATATGTATCATTTCAAATCTGTTCAAAGAAATGATTGATATTAAATTGTTACCGTTACATGACAATACTTAAGACCGTTTAACTCGTTTTGAGACGAAACTTGATGATATTTATCATAAAGGGTTTTCGGACTATTGTCTTCATCTTTATTGTTATTTCCACAACGTTTCCGTTTCTAAGGAGACAATCATCTGGAGGTTGCAGGTTCAATCCTGACTGCAGGCGAGTAACAATACAGGAATACTTTACGCTTGTATCCGGTTATGGCTAACGGAATCAGAACAGATGCCTCCCGTGGATTCAAATAAAGGACGCAGTTCGAAGTTCCGTTTAGGTTCCTGAGATCGACAAGGCCGGAGGACATATCGGCCGAAACGTTTGAGAATTACAATAAAGATGAAGACAGTATTCCGAAAACTCTTAATGATAAAACCGTTTAACTGTTTGCAAAAGAAATGAGCTTAGACTCATTAAGAAATGTTATTAACAAAATGTGTTTTAAATCACATATTTAATATATATGTAAAAAAAAAAAGATTTGGCATTTATTAACCAACAATGATTGATGTGCCATAAATCCAAATCTAACCCTATAAAGGGGATAAAGTCAACATATTCTAAGTTTCATTGACAGCGGGTATTTATGCAGAAGAAAAGGTCACTGTAAAATCTTCATCACAATAAATTTTATCCATAATGTTATTTGATGAAGATTATATTCATTTGTGAAGACTATAAAAATGTAAGATATTGAGACGTAAGTGTATGACTACGTGAATTCTTTTGTTAGCTTTCTTTGTTTTTATAGCCGATCAACCTTTGTGGGATATTTAATGCCAAAGCCATTCTCGCAGAAGAACAACAGCCATCCTATTTAATCCATAACATGAACAAAGGTTTTAGTTTGGTTTGGTCAAGTTTTATGGCATATCAACCACTGTAAGTTATTTATGCCAAATCCATTTTTATACATTTAAACAGTTCTATTTCAAACAATTCAGTTTAGCATAAATACAATTCCAATGTCAAAAAGTAAGTTCTATTTCAAACAATTCAGTTTAGCATACAAAAAGTATACAGTCTCAATACCAAAAAACAGTTCTCTTTCAAACAATTCCGTTTAGCATAAGTACGTAGTTTCAATCTAAAAAAAAAACAGTTTCATTTCAAAAAATTCACTTTAGTATACGTATACGGTTTAGTTCTATTTTACTTATAGCTAGGATCCTATGAGGTGCTAGCACTCTGGGTCAGAATTGACCTGAGAGCGATAGCAATGAAGGGGTACTCCACATTCCCCAAAATTCCAGCAGTTCACAAGCAAATTATTTAGTGTCACATCAGGACAATCGTTTGCATCGAGTGGAGGTTAACTCCACAACAGAGAAGCAGTCAGTGCATTCTACAACCCCATCTGACTTGGCAAACAAAGGTTTTTGTTCAAAATGAAAAGTAATAGCGCGACTTAAACTTGAGCTTGAACCCTCTTGCTACAATTTCCCAGTTTAGCACGTCAACCAATGAACTGCTTGGACTACCCTTGTTTTATAAGATTTTTCAGTTCGACTTAAACAATGACGATTTGCTATTACACTACCCAAACATTTTGAACAATTGCCAATAACATTAATGAATAATATCTAACTTAATATGAAGAATTATTTTCGCAAGACAATTCATTAATTTTTTCATTTAAAATTTCAAAATTTAAACCCCGTGTTGTTCGTTATCTATTGCTGAAATATGGCTTCCAACTGATAATTGATTAATGTTAGACACCTCCGCTCGATAAGAGATCATCTTTCTAAATGAGGAACAAGATTTATCAAGTTAAAAATTTGTCCGTCATTCAAAAATATGCATTTAAAATTTCTGTGTCTATCGAGGACAAATAAACTCTTCACAAATATTTATATAGTTTCTAGATAAAATGGAAGATTTTATGCAGTCTGTTAATTTCCTAACTGTCTTTTTTAGCTAAAGGAACAAGTGAAAATTTTTTGGTGTTTTGAGAACTGCTTTTCTTAAAATCGAATGATTGTCCTGTCTAACAAACAGACAAAAACGCTTAGATATTTGTTGTTGTTTTTTTAGCCTCCAATTTTATAGGGAGGAGAAATTTGTTATGAACAGTCATTAGCGTCTATTCAAAAACCATTTCTTTTCGGCAAGATTATTTGCATCTGAATGATCTTTTAATAAAAAATGTTGGTGTCTTGAATAGACGTGCGTAGCATAAATGTCATCATGGTAAGAAATGGAATCAGCGACTCGAGTTCAATTCTTGAAGAAGGTTCTTTATGTTTCACTTCGTGTTACGTAGCCCCAAATAACGCCATGTGCGAAATAGACTTATAATGTTCATAACGATAGAACATATGAAGAACATACGAATATCGAAATTCGAAAACACGTAACAATTTCTTGTTCCGGTACGAAACTTTTTTATTAACTTTGAGTTAAAGGTTTCGACATAAGGAGGAGAGACACAATCTGGCTATGCCGTCTTATTCATTTGGCCCCTATCTCGTGCAGCACCCATGACGCACAAAATCGCCTCGCCGCTGCGAGCCCAAAAGTCGACCGTCTCCGCCCGGCATCTAATTTCAACTCTCAATTCTCCCACAAACCTCCGCGCTCTTCCGGTGCGTGACGTCACCCGCATCCTGTCACCCCGTTTCGTCATTTCGGGCTATTGGGACATCTCTGAGTAACACGCCCGCCCCGCGTGCGCGTTACCACATACATCAAGGTTTGCACCTTACTAACCCATGTGCTGAACCGAAAGGTTCTCAGCCTAACTAAACTCAAAGGCATGAACCGAAATCCCTTGGTCATTACGTTACATTCGCGCTAATGCCATTGGAGAAGGCATGAATCAATCTGTTCTACCCTCATCCAGCTATGATTAAACAAAAAGGCAGACTGGGATCTTTAGCCTTGGTTAGGTAACCATTCATGAAGAAGGACACGCTGAATTTAAACCTTTTTTTAAAATCTATTTTACCTACCCCTCCACAAAAGCAGCGTGTGACACAAGGTTAATTTTTCGTAGGGTTTAACAGGTTTCAGTTGAGAGTTTTCATTCTCCAAGACCGGTTGTTATACCAAGGATAAAGAGCTCAGTCTGGCCGACTATTTCATCCATAGGTGGAGGGAGAATAATTGGATTCATACATTTCCCAAAGGCATTAGCACTCAATGAAATGCAAACAGTCTCATCCAGGGTTTAAACTTGCGTCACCGTGTCCATTTTCTATGCCGATAACCATTACACCATGTAGGCCTCCTTTTTACCTACTCCTCCACACAAACAGAACGTGACAAGATCAATTTTTAAGCGGAATTTATCAGGTTTCAATTCAGAGTTTTCCGTCTCCAAGACCGTTTGCAATACAAGTGTTGAATAAAGCAGTCTGTCCTACTAATTGTCAATAGCTGGACGGAGAATAATTGAATTCCAGCCTTTCCCAAAGGCATTAGCGCTATTCGAAATGCTAACATTCTCGTCTATGATTTGAGCTCGCGTCGCCGAATTCATTTCCAACGACGGCAACCATTACACTATGAACGCAACAAACTACCTTGACACCGCTTGAAAATTGACCGTGTATCATATATTACCCGTTGAGCAATTACATACTCTAAGAGTAACTATTATTTTCCATGATGGGTCACTCGTAACGACTTCAACTTAACTCTCTAAATCTAGCAATGGTGACATTGGTCAGCTCCCGAAAATTCATCAGCCGAATCGAAGTTGAAGGAATTGACATCCTAATAGCTTGGGGAGTAATCTTCATTCTTCTATCGAACAAATTATTTATTTGATTTTAATGCCATATCAACCTTTCAAAGGTTCTTTTATGCCTAGATGTTAAGTAATACCGTTTATTATCCATTTATATTTACATTTTTTTATAGTTGCTTCACCAAGTGTTTTGTTACACACAGACCGATCGAATATCTTTTTTAAAGGGATCTGACTAATAGAATGAACTTTGGAATAAAAACCAAGAAAGATTAATCCTCACTTCCTTGAGCACCAGAACTGTAGCTTCACCATGTGACGCAGTTTAGTGTCAGACCCAGGACATTACATTTTGTTGAGGCAATGTCTAATCACTCTGAGATAATGTCAAAACTATAGTTCAATATAATTCAGCCAATAGGGCTATATTGAACAAAATAAAAAAATGAAATTCAATTAAAATTGTTCAATCAAAAGGAAAGAAAATTTTGGAATCAACTTTAAATTAAAAATCTCGATGAAAAGGTCAAGTTTTTACACTAGCGCTTCGAAATATTTTGAAATGCAGTTTTTGTCGTGTGAGACATCCATTTTAGTTTTAGTAGGGAAGTAGCAATAAAAAATGAACAAATAAAACTATTATTATAACTAAAATTAAATAATAAAGTGTTGCTGAATCATTGTGTCAACAGTAACAAAAACAGAGCTTTTGCTGTTTTCGTAAAAAACAATTGTAATTTTTATATTGAAGAATTGTAATTAAATAAATCAATGCTATTTTGTCAGACCATTATCGATGATGAAGAAGCATGGAAATAGTGTGTTTTGCTGAATTTTCTACAAATCAGTGTCCTCTTTAAAAATGAAATTTAAACCTGCAATTATTTTCTGATACAAATACATGTGTTGCAGACAAAAGAAAGATATTTTCGCTTTTCTTTCTTCTGTTTAGTCATAAAATTTCATCTCTTATTTTCAAATCTTTAAACCAATCAAATATGAGAAATAACTAAATCATTTTCTTTTAAAATGTTTTTCACAATAGTCACTGTGAAAACGCAACCAACTTTAATGATTAGATAAATTAAAAATCAAACAATACTACATGACCCATAAAGACGTTGATTTGTATAAAATTTATGCAAGGTTTTCGGTTCTATATCTTCTTTCATATTTTTTTAACGTGCACTAATCCCATCAAATAGTTATGCCACACATTAGTATGTACATACATGGGTGTGGTACGTGGGTGTATGTGTTTATATGGGTGTGGTATGTGGGTGTATTTAGAAGGCCGAGGAAGAAAATTACCGGTCTTCAACATTTATTGTCACTAATGAAGAGCAAATGTTTTGAGTCAGCCATTAATTATTTTAACATTGAAAACGTTTCCCCACCCAAAGAGCCAGCAACATGAACGGAAGGGCTGCAACCGGTTTATGTCACGTGACCAACTAATTAATCTTACGCATACACTTCGAATAAGCAGATGACACCAAGGCCACCATTTCGCCGCCACTCTACACCCACCCCACCAGACGCCATGTCTAAGGTTGATGGGGTTCCTGTTACTGGAGGCCTGGATTTCACTGCTGTTAAACTCACTAAGAAACAGAGAATGCCATTATAAACACGTTCTGTAAAAGCAGCTCAAGCAAGCAGATGGCAATATTTTTCCTTGGCATGCGGAAGGAAGTGGGCATTTATATAATGTCTTGTGTGAAGAAGACATCAGACCAATGATTGTTTGCCTTGGTTTTCTGTTTATTTATATTTCGTTCTTATTCAAGTGTTGGTAAAGAAGAAGAAGAAGAAGAAGAAGAAGAAGAAGAAGAAGAAGAAGAAGAAGAAGAAGAAGAAGAAGATCAATAACAACAACAATAGCAAGAGCAATGACAAGTGGATGAGGTAGAAAACAATCTTGCAGTGCAAGAAGAAGTGGCCGAATCAAGAATAAAGCCTGAAAATTAGATCGTAATGACCACGAAGAAGAAGAAGAAGAAGAAGAAGAAGAAGAAGAAGAAGAAGAAGAAGAAGAAGAAGAAGAAGAAGAAGAGTTGAATGAGGAAGAAAACAGAGAAAAAGAAGGAAAATAACTTACTGATCAAGAAGAATAAATGGCTGTGCAAAAAAATGAAGCAAGAGCATAAAAAAGAGGTGGTGATGACATAGAAGAAGAAGAAGAAGAAGAAGAAGAAGAAGAAGAAGAAGAAGAAGAAGAAGAAGAAGAAGAAGATGTGAATGAAGAAACAACATCAAAAAACAAAGATCAAGAAGAAATGTCTAAGCATAGGACATAATAAAGACCATGATTACCTAGAAGAAGAAGAAGAAGAAGAAGAAGAAGAAGAAGAAGAAGAAGAACAACAACAACAACAACAACAACAACAACAGCAAAAACTACAACAACAAAAACAACAAAGTGCAGACCGAGTAGAAGGACAGTTGGATTAGAAGAGAGATTTTAAAGAGTAAGAAGTAAACGAACAACAATTGAAAGAAAGAAAGAAAGAATGAATGAATGAATGAATAATGCTATCCACACATGTTTTTACGTCTATTGTTCATGATTGTTTAACATTTAATGGTGTCGTTGGTTTATTACAGCCTTTATTTCGATACAAATTCTTTTCTGTCGCCAACGCTGATCAAAGTTTAACTGAATAAAAAATAAACTCAATATAATATCCCTTCTGTTTTGTGTGGTATAAATCTCGACTATTTTTTAAGTTATTTTGTGACATATCTAATTCTTTACCACGGGAAGACGCCTGGTATTTATAAAATTAGTAACCAATATGTAATAAACCCAACGACACAAAAGAGTCAATTTTCTGTCCCTTGACGCAATCATCATCACAGGGGAAATTATTTTTGTCGTCAATTATTCCGATCCTTTCAAAAAAAAATAAAGATATTAACAAGCAACTACACTAACCGTGAACCCATTGGGTTCCTATCCTAGTAGCGTCATATCTGAACAGTGTTAGAATTTTTATTTTGGAAGGACTGAATGGTTTTAGTGTTATCTCTGTGATGTTGAGAATTTGAATGATTTAAAAGATGTTCACACAAGACAGGGACGCTCCAATGTTATCATAAACTGAACTTAGGATTAAAAATTGCTTTATTGTCTGAGAGGATTTTAATTTGGTTTAGTTGGTTTGGTTGGGTTTTATGGTATATCAAACATAGGAGCTTATTTAATTCAAAATCCTCTTTATACATAAATATATTGAATATAAAAAGTAAAGTTAGCGTCCGTAGTCGAGCGTGACCCGAAGGCCACCTTTTCGATAGCTACCACACCAAAGTGTAGGGGAGGGTGGTTCTACTCCTTTTCCAGGATTGCCCCACTTGATCCTTACCTTATAATGCTGAGTGTTAAGCAAGAAGGCATCAAGTACCATTTTTTTGAGTCTTTGGTATGACTCGACCTGAGATTGAACCCAGGTCTCCCAGGCCATTGGCGAACACTCTAACCATTAGGCCAAATACCTTTCATTAGCATGTTTAAATTGACCTAAGCCCATTTCTGTTATGGTGTTAATTTGGGGTTTGTAAAGACAAACACTAAATAACATGTAACAATAAAAAGGGCTTATTAGGCTGGTAATAAAAGGTACAAAAGTCGCGTGAGTAGTAAGACTAGCTATGTCAATTGATAGGCTTCTACTTTAAGCCTTCATTCATCAACTCCATGAGCAGAACAGTTCACTTTCAAGAGGGGTGGAAGGTTTCCTACACAACAATTTCCTTGGCACACAGATTTAAGTATTGCTAAATAACACAAACAGTTTAAGTCAGTCATTGGATTGTATATGTTCAAATGTATATACATATATGATTTGTTAATTAATTTGTTAGTAATTTCACTTTTAAATGAATTAGAATTCGTTTTCACAATAGTATTGCTATTGTTGCTACCCAGTTACATAGTCGCAATTATTGCTATCAACCAATAATATTTCTATTCAATATTAATCCTTCGTTTTCACACTATGAAGTGATCAGAAGTATTGCTATTAACTCTAATAATTTCATTCAACACTACTGATTCGTTTGCACACAGTTAATGTGTTCAAAGCATTGCAACATATTACAGACAATTCAATAAGTCATCAAACATTTGTTTACACTCAGTTAATTTATCGGAGAGTTTTATTTCTAACAGTTCAATTTTGCATAAGTCATTTCTTTGCACACAGTTTGAATGTCAAACAATTCTATTTGACCCATAGATAGGACCCCATCAAGTGCTACCACTCCGGGTCAGAGTGAACATGGGACCAATGGCAATGAAAGGCTATTCCACAATTCACAAATCTCCAAGACAGAAGTATCGCCATCAGATAGTTTAATGTCATACGTAGGACACACTTTTGGGGATGAGGTCGTACATCTCTGCAAAGATGTAGTCGGTGTATTCCAGCTGACTGGGCTAAAAAGCATATTAAGTAAATTGCTCTTATAAAAAATTGCTATTTTGGCTGACAATTATATATACGTGATGCATTCAATAAGTTTCGAGACTTTTTTTGTGGAGGCATTTAAGATTATCGTAGACTCTTGAAAACTCAGTATGTTATTGCTATACATATTATGAGATGACTGGCCTATTTTTTTTTTATGATTTCAAGTTAGAATAAACAGCTACAACAGGAATTGGAATATAACCTACTAAAGCCTGAGTGTCAAAGCTGGTGACTTTCAAAAATGCAGTCCAGACATGAGGACACTTTAGAAGAACGATATGCAATAACATTCTGTTTTAAACTTGGAAAAAATGCCACAGAAACCTATGGAATGCTTCAGAGTGCTTTTGAAGCATCTTGCATGAATCAAGCACCAGTTTTTGAGTTGTATAAGAGATTCAAGGAAGGCAGGGAGTCTGTGAGGGATGATGAGAGGTGTAGAAGGAGTAAGTAGAGTCAATACATCCGAGTTGATTGGCCAAAGGGTTAGGGTTGGGGTTAGGGTTTCTATGTTGAGGGAGTTCAGGAAGAGATTCCGTCAGAAGAGGCCAGCACTTTTCAAATCGGGTCAGTGGCATTTCCACCAGAACAATGCACCAGTCCATCCTTGTCACAGACTATTTGACTAAGATACTATTTACCAACCCCTCCGCTCGGGCAGGATATGACACTAAGTCAATTTTTTTTTATTTGACTAAGATGGGCATTAAGACAATTCGTCACTGTCCCTATATTCCAGACCTTGCTCCCTGTGACTTTTGGTTATTCCCTAAGCTCAAGGAAAAATTTAAAGGCTGTTGTTTTGAGACAATTAAGGCGATGAAAGATGCTGTGATAAAGGTCATTGACACGTTCGTACAAGAGGAATTCCATGGGTCCTTTCAGAAGTTGTTGGAACGGTACAAGTGCATTGCTGCTGGAAGAGATTACTTCGAAGGGGACTAGAGTTTCATGTCTGTACAATCAATAAAAGTGTCCATACGAAAAAAGGCTGGAAACTTATTTAATGATCCTTGTATATATATATATATATATATGTGTGTGTGTGTGTGTGTGTGTGTGTGTGTATTTACCTACCCCTTTAAAAAAGCAGGATGAGACTCAGGGTCAATTTTTAAGCGATGTTTAACAGATTTGGATTCAGAGTTTTCCTTCTTCTAGACTAGTTGTCATACCAAGGCTAAAGAACACAGTTTGCTCTACGATTCACCCTTTACTCTTCACAGGAAGAATAATTGGATTCATACATTTTCTAAGAGTATTGGTACTATGTTAAATGCAATCAGCCTTGTCCAGGATTTGAACTCGTATTTCCATGCCATTTCCTACAACGTTAGCATTTATATGACAAGAATCGACTCTTTTTGATGGCAGGGAATACCTTGACTATCTTGCCATCTGTCCCTACCGTTAATTGCTCTTGGCACTTTATCTAGATTGTATTCAGTGGCGGCAAGAAGCTGATGTATTGAAGTCTTTGCTGGTTGGCCAAAACTGTTATTTTCAGTGGGGAATTTCGTAAATGAGTTCATCCCTGTTTCTCCTGCAGTGCTTAGTGTGTCTTGTTCGTCTTACTTCGATAATTTGTGAGATAGGATGTAAGTGGCAGTGCAGATGCTATTTTGTGAGGGGCCGCTTCCAGGGTTTATTCAAAATAGCACGTAGCATTTTTGTGTAGTGCCAATCAAGCTTTTTCTCTATTCAATTCGTTAGAGTCCAGGTGGTGCATCTCTACAGTAGTTCCAATATGAACACAGCTTGGAAGAAATCGCCCTTTATTTTTTCAGAGAGATCATGAGTAATTGATTGATTTCTTTGTTTAATGGCATATCAACCTTTGTAGATCATTTAATGCCAAATCCATTCTCCTAGAAGATCAGTAGCGATTTAACCCATAGCTGGGAGGATAAGGGGGTTCATACCTTTCCCCTGGGTATTTGCCCGAAAGTGAATTTAATAGCACGACTGGAGTTCGAAATTGCTTACTACGATTCCACAGTCCATCGCTTTAACCATTACACCACGAGGACACCCCCAGAGAGATCATTTAACTGTCTGTATCTACAAAATGCGGTTATAAATCATATATAATTGATATATATGTAAAAATCGGAGTTGGCATTAAATCACTAACAATTGTTGATATGGCATAAAACCAAACCTAAAAAGCTTTATTGAAATCTTTCTTTTAAAACCTTTTCGCTTAATTTTGTTTGAATGTTTTGAGATTTATTTTCAAAATTTTTCCCCAACTTCGGCAATATTATTGATAAATAAATTTACAAAGTTGTTCAAGTTAGTAATGTCATCAGCATTCTTATCATCAAGTCGTGCTGGTTCTTTGGATCCCTCTCGCCATCATTTTTTTCAGATCCTCTTCATATCATTCAGTGTCCGCAGAGAACTGATGTATGATAGGTTTTGCTGATCGGCCATCACTGGTGTGTCCAGATGTAGAAGTCAACAGATGAACGCCGTTTATATGTAGTACTGATACGGCTACATCTTTGAATGCTTCTTGCTGACCACTACAGGTTACGTAGCAGGGAATTCGGCTTGGACTGGTGTATTTGCAAGAAGAACAAGATCATCAGCGTAGTCTACATTTATCGCATTTTCTCTGGTATTTCGTCTGTTTCTTGTTTTTTTTAAGTGTAAAGCCTTTTTCTTGCATTAGATATATGGATTTTTGTTGTACATATTCTTGACTGATTATAAATTGAAATAATGAAAATGTAATTTTTTCAAAGACTCACTCGATAAAGTCAAAGAAATTACTGTCGCCGTCAGGTGAGCGAAACATTTATTTCATGTTTTTGTAGAGAATAATTATAGCGGTTACAGTTTCTTTTGAGAGATGATAAAATTTGGATACTTTACGAATGGTGAGATCGATGCAGTTCTAAAAATCAATCAAAAGCAGAAAAGCTGTTGGCCCCCAAAGAAACACTTCCTGAAGTATGAAAAGCAAGGGAATTTAACGGCTTATTTCTTTGATTTTGCAAGACCCTGTATAAAAAAAACACAAAAGATGAACATCTTCCCCTATCAGAAAAAAATAATTTCGGATTTGCTGATTGGTTTGGTTTGTTTTTTTTTTTGTTTTAATGGCATATCAACTATTATTGGTTATTTAATGCCAAAGCTACTCTCCTAGAAGAACAGTGGTTGTACTATTTCCCAAGGGTATTTCCCAAGGGTATTTAATACCAAAGCTACTCTCCTAGAAGAACAGTGGTTGTACTATTTCCCAAGGGTATTTGCCCGAAAGTGAACGTAATAGCGCGACTGGAATACGAACACGCTTACTACGATTCCACAGTCCATCGTTTTAACCATTACACCATGAGGACACCCCCGGATTTGCTGAATACTACTACTACTAGTATAGCTGCTAAAGCTTATAACGCCCTGTTACTAAATGGTATCCGATCTGAAGCTGAGAAAATTCTTAGCTAAAATCAGAACGTCTTTCGGAGAAATTGATTCACAACTTCTCAAATTCTAAATATTCGTCGAATCATCGAAGGTGTACATAAAAGGTTCTCGAGGCAACACTTCTATTTGTTGATTTCTCCTAAGCATTTGACCTCATTCACATACAAAAAAGGGATCACAACCTACTAGCCTATAATCTCCTCAAACTTCACCACTATATATATATATACATATATATATATATATATCATATTTTACATACATGTATATATATATATGCTTATATTATATATATATATATATATATATATATATAATATAAGCATAAATATATATATATGATATAAGCATATGTATATATATATATATATATATATAACATGATATATATACAATATATATATACGATATATATATATATATCATCATCATCATCATCATATCGTGCTGGCAGCACGGATATCCCTGACCCTCTCTCGCCACTCCTCCCTATCGTTCATCGCCCTAGGTAGGTCTTCAGGACAACATCCTGTATCCTCACATAGCTGCTGAATGTACGTTCGAGCTGGTCGTCCTGCTTTTGCGCGGCCATGTGTGGGGATCCATAAGAGTACATCTCTTATGAGTTCATCTCTGCTTCTCCATATATATATAATATGATACATATACGATATATATATACGATATATATATATATATATATATATATATATATATATATATATATGCTATTTACGTACTTTTGAATTGCTACGTATTTTTATTCATTATTACAAAATCAAAATGCTGTAACGTTTGGTAACAGATAATACGCAAAAAAATTCTGATTATATTATACCTAAATCCTCTCATCATGAGTTCGGAAGAAAAATAAATTTATCTACTAATGTAGAAATGACAGTATAAGGCGTCTGTAATCGCAATAAAATAACCGCTTGACGCGTGTAACTGATATTTTTACGGTATTTTAATGAACACGATTAAGGTCTCAGTAAGACAGTTTATCAGGAATTTATTTCTCATTGAAGGAGTAAAATTGTTTTAATTTGGCCCGTAAAGACGTAATCATATTTTAACCTGTTGGTATATAAGATTTGGTTTGGTTTGGTTTGCTTTGGATTTCTGGCATATCGACCATTGCTGGTTATTTAATCCCAAATCCTTTTTATACATAAAAACATTTCTATTTCAAACAATTCAGTTTAGCATAAGTACACAGTTTAAATGTCAAAAAGTATAAATGTCAACAATTCTATTTTTTAAAATTCATTTTAACATATCAACAAAGTTAAATGGTTCCAACTATTGCTAACATTTCAATTAAATATCAGTCATTTTTATCACAGTAAAATAATGAATCACTTCTATTCAACAATTCAGTTTAACTTAAGTACACAGTTTCGTTCTATTTGGCCCATTGATAGGACTCTATCAGATGCTACAACTTCGGGCCAGAGTGGATCTGACTACTTCTCTGCGGAGAGATAAGACTCCCTCAACGAATGACCTGGATATGACACTAAACAAACAGATGGTGGCGTTCCAGTAATGTTGGAGCTTTGGGGAATACGGAGTACCCCTTTATTGCCATCGCTCCCAGGTCCACTCTGGCCCGGAATGGTAGCACATGATAAGGGACCTATCTATGGGTTAAATAGAACTAACTGTATACTTATGCTAAACTGAATTGTTTGAATTAGAATTGTCTGACTAAACTGAATTGCTTGAAATACAAATGTTTTTGACAATTAAACTGTGTACTTACATTTAAACTGCGTGATTATGCTAAACTGAATTGTTTGAAATGGAACTGTTTTTGATATTGAAACTCAACTTGCAATAAACTGAATTGTTTAATATAGAATGTCTGTGTTTATACTCACCTAAACTAGCAGAATTAGAACTGTTTGAATAAACTGAGTTGCTTGAAATAGAAATGTTTTTGACAATTAAACTGTGTACTCATGCTAAACTGAATTGTTTGGAATAGAATTGATTATTTGTATAAAAATGGATTTGGCGTTAAATAACCCACAAAGGTTGATATGCCATAAACCCAACCAACCAACCAACATGGTACGAATTATGGCGAAAGAACGAATGCTAGAAATACTTATTTTCAGATAGGATTCGCAATAGATTTTTGTGTGACTTATGCATGATGTGACAGTTATATACATAAATGTTGAAATGATTATTTCCTTCAATATGTACTGTTTTTATCCGCAGGTTAATTATAAAACAGAACGTGTAGGTCTAATGAAGAGGGGATTCGCCGTGCTGAAGAGGCTAAAGTGCTGAACTGCAGCAGCTAAGTAAGCGAGTTCGAACTGTAGTCGCACTATTACGTACACTTTCGGAGTAATACCCTTGGGAAAGATATAAACCTCTTTATCCTACCAGCTATCTGTTAAATAGTGTCACTGCTTTTCTTCTACAAGGATATCTTTGGCGTTAAATAATCCGAGAATGTTGATATGCCATTAAACAAAGTAACAAAACCAAAGAGAAATTGGGGTAAAAAGATAATGCTTGCAAATAACTTAAATAGGTGGTTGGTCTGCTTAACTTGAAACCAAGTACGGGAAATCCTGACTTTTAAGTGTATTTGAATGCTGAAATCTGACACTGATAAGACAAGCATTATCACCTCAGACGCATAAGACAGCAATGTTTAAACTAATGCAGATTATAAGAGTCTTCTTTTTTTAGTTTAATACCAGCAATGATTTGTTGCCCACTCAGCTGGGGCTGTAGAATGCACCGAATGCACCTCTGCAGAGAGGTAAGAACCCCCCATAAATGTCCTGTTAATGACACTAAACAATCTGATGGTGAGGCTCCAGGGATGCTGGGGCTTTGGGGAATGCGGAGTACCCCTTCATTGCCATTGCTCCCAGATCCAGAATGGTTGCACCTGATAGGGTCCTATCTATGGGTTAAATAAAACTAACTGCATACTTATGATCAAGTGAATTATTTGGATTGGAACTGTTTGATTAAACTGAATAGCTTGAAATAGAAATATTTTTGACAATTAAACTGTACTTACATTTAAACTGCGTGATAATGCTAAACTGAATTGTTTGAAATGGAACTGTTTTTGACGTTGAAACTCTACTTACACTAAACTGAATTGTTAAATATAGAACTATTTTAACATTTAACTGTGTGTAAACAAATTTAGCTGAATTAGAATTGTTTGAATAAACTGAATACTCTGAAATAGAAATGTTTTTGACAAACTGTGTACTCATGCTAAACTGAATTGTTTGAAATAGAACTATGTGCATAAAAATGAATTTGGCGTCAAGTGATCTACAAAGTTTCATATGCCATAAAATCCAACCAACCAACCAACCAACCAACCAATCAAACAGCAATGATTTGACAGATTTTTTAGATAATGCATAATGTTGAAATATTGAAAGGGAATGTATTTTGGATTTCCTATGAAGCTGCCAAATTCAAAAACAGTGCTACCCACTCTTGAAGCGTTGCGCTCAGTGCAGTTAATGAAATCGACGACACGAGTTCAAAACCTGGATGAGGCTGTTTGCGTTTTTGTTTCCCACTAATTTCCTGATCTCTACTATAGTCTCTAATACAATCAAAAATTGTCTTCAGCTTCGATCTAGGCAACCCTTACAAATACAGAGATATCGTGTTGTATAGAAAATCATCTTTCTATTTGAAAGTATCAGTCTCGTAAAAAGAAGAGACCCGCTGCATGTATTGCTTTTGTTCTAAAAGAAACTTTGCCCAAGCCTGTACAGTGCTGGATAAACCTATATTCTATGGCTTAGGGCCACATACTCTCGGGGCCTAATTTTATAATATACTTTTATCGTTAGTTTCTATTAACACTAATTTATCAAAACTTTAGTCTCTTAATTTTTTAAGAACGATTATATTGTAACAATCTAAAATAAATAATTAGCGACCAAATTTATTTGACCGATAGATGGGACCATAAATGGTACAACGACTCAGGGTCAAAGGGAGTCTGAGAGTTATGGTAAGGAAATGGTACACCACTCTCGCCAGAGCTTCACCACCATATGTATTTTAGTGTCATATACAGGAAACCCCTGGAGGTGCCCGTGGTGTAATTGTTATCGTCGTAGGAAATAAACAGGGAGATACGAGTTCAAATCCTTGATGATACTGATTGCATTTCACATTACACTAATACCCTTGGGAAAGGTATGAATCAAATTATTCTCCCTCCAGCTATGGGTAAATAGTAGGGCAGACAAGGTTCTTCAACCTTGGTAAGGTTACAAGTCTAGAAGAAGGAAAACTCTGAATTCAAACCTGTTAAACTCTGCTTTCAAAAATTAACCTTGTGTCATATCCTGCCCGAGCGGAGAGGTTGGTAAATATATATACATGACACCCGTTCTTGGGTGGGGTCCTTACCCCACTGTAGTGGAAACAGCAACTTCTAAGCCTTGCCAACAGAGCATATACGATTGTTTGCTGAAAAAAATTATGGTCTGAAAATTTTTTATATTTATTTCATATCTATGGTTGATTATTCGTTTATAAATAGGATACAAGCACGACAATATAGATTAAAGAAGTGGGTGCAATGCAAGGAATACGATGTTCAAAAATAAACTTCATTTGGTTATATACCATAAGGGTATCGTAGGGAGGTGCCCGTGGTGTAATGGTTATCGTCGTAGGAAATGGACACGGCGACACGAGTTCAAATCCTGGACAAGACTGATTGCATTTCATATAGCACTAATACCCTTGGGAAAGGTATGAATCCAGTTATTCTCCCACCAGCTATGGATAAATAGTAGGACAGACTAGGTTCTTCAGCCTTGGTAAGGCAACTAGTCTAGGAGAAGGAAAACTCTGAATTCAAACCTGTTAAACTCTGCTTTCAAAAATTAACCTTGTGTCATATCCTGTCCTAGGGGAGGGGTTGGTAAATATGATAAGTGTATCGTAGTTTGTTTTGTTTCATGGCATATCATCCATTGTATGTTATTTAATGCCAAATTAATTTTTATACATATAAACAGGTCTATGTCAAGCAATCTTTTTAGCATAAGTATACAGTTTAGTTCTATTTAACCCATAGATGGGACCCTATCAAGTGCTACCACTCCGGGCCAAAGGGTGATGGCAGTATAGGGGAACTCTGCACTCTCAAAGCTCACCATCAGATTGTTTAGTATCATAACCAGGACCCCTGTTGGAGGATTTTTATCCTTCTGCAGAGATGCATTTGGTATATTCGGCAGCCCATGCATATTGGGATATGTAGCGTGGTCAGTCGATTAACTATGAACCCCTTTGTTGTTCATGAGATATATATATATATAGTCATCCACAGACAGATCTGTTTCGTTCTATCAGACCTCTTCAGTGTGGGTAGACAGGCTGGGATCGAAACCCGGTTGACTCAAACACCAATCCAACATTCTACCACTCAGCCACGAGGAAACTAGCGCAAGCGAAGGAAATTTAAACGGTAATGCATCACAATTGTTTTTGTTTACATATATCCGCTCAACGGCTACCGAGAGCTCGATTCATATGAAGAGCCTTGCATTACGCTAATGGCAACACAATGATAATGAAAGTATATATATATATATATATATATATATATATATATATATATATATATATATATATATGTGTGTGTGTGTATAACTTTTATTATCATTCACATTAATTTAAAAAAAATTATAATTTTTCCCCATTATTGCGGGGGAGAGAAAAGCCTTAAATTTCATAGAATAGGGCTGACCTGTAAAGATTAAGCACTGTGGCTATGTCGAAATCTAGGCGCAGATATATTGTCTCGCGAGACTCACAGAAGTTATAGCCAAACAGCTGGTACTATACTCACAGAAACATGTCGAGACTTCTTCTAAAGAGACAGGTCAGAATTATATATTAGTATATTTTTAGGAACTGCTTCCACTCAAATGCTTAACTGACAACACCTTATCCTCCTAACAGAAATATTCTTCAAGCTCAAACGCCTGGCTCACTGCCTCGTCCAATGATCATTTATTGGTCTGCCAAATCCGTAATAAGATCGGAGGATTTCACTTTTAGTATATTTTTTTGTCAGGAGATTTTCAATCGATGAAATACCTTATTTTCTTTTGTAACGATCTTTGTTTTCTTACTGACATATTCTCCAGACAAAGAGTGTAAATCCATCCCGTTTTATTGTATTTATACTCTGAACTATTCATAAATATATTTTAGAATATCTTCAACAGTATTGGCAGGTGTACACCGTGAGACCACGAGACTTACTCTTGTTTCATTATGCTAGACAAGTGTCAGCGACTAATGAAATCGAGAAGAATTAGATTGTGAAAGAAAAACGTACTAAGAAACGTATGTATTCATCCATCCCTTCCGCAAGGAGCAAAATATGACATTAGGTCAATTTTTAAGTAGAGTACAGTTAGTTTGAAAAGGATGTAAGAAGACAATGCTTCTCAAAAGTCTAAATAACGAGTGACTGTTTAATTTGAAAACTAACCTGTGAAATCCTGACTTGGAATTTGATTACAACAATGCTCAGTGAGATATGTACAACCAGCTTAGCCACTTAGTAGGTGCATAAATCGACTAACATTATATTATATTTGACGTCTTTGCTTAAAAGAGGCTGTGTGTGTTTCACTTTGAGCTCATACTTTTGGGAAAGGCATGAAACAGCTGTTCTCTCCGATTTACGCATAAAATGATAGGGCAAGACTGGGTTCTTCTGCCTTGATAAGACAATCAGGCTTGGAGAAGGAAATATCTGAATTCAAACCAGCTGTACCAGGCTTAATATGGTTGAAATTTAGGCTTTTTCTTCTCTGAAACTGGTTGCCACACCAATTATGAGAGTTTGCCTCCTTAATTTTATTGTCTTGTTTTCCAAAAATAAGAGTCAACTTCTACTCGAGATTTTTCAGCCAATCATTCCATTATCGCTATTAAGGAAAAATGTCTTCTTCTGTAAATGGAGTTTTTTTTACGAATACAAAATGCTGACAACGTTTTTTTTCCCCACAAAAATGCATGGTCAAGTATAGTGATGATGCAGGAAAATAGGGTTTTATAACTGAAAAATTGTTCTAATTAATAAGCCTCGTGATACATGCAAATACTTGGTGCCTTCAATAAGTTTACAGACTTTTTTGTACAGGTATTTAAAATTGTCATAGACTCTTGAAAACTCAGTATGTTATTGCTATACATCTTATGAGATGACTGATCAATTTTTATGATTTCAGGTTCAAAGGAACAGCTACAGTAGGAATTGGAATACACCCTACTAAAGCCTGATTGTCACAGCTGGTGAATTTCAAAAATGCAATGTGGACGTGAGGACACTTAAGAACGATATGCAATAAAATTCTGTTTTAAACTCGGAAAAAATGCCACAGAAACGTATGGAATGCTTCACACTGCTTTTCAACCATCTTGCATGAATCGAGCATGAGTTTTTGAGTGAGATAAGAGATTCAAGGAAGGCAGGGAGTCTGTGAGGGGTGATGAGAGGTGTGGGAGGAGTAAGGAAGTCAATACACCAGAGTTGATTGGCCAAACGATTAGGGTTGGGGTTAGGGTTACTACGTTGAGGTTTTAAGGGAGTTCATGAAGAGATTCCGTCGGAAGAGGCCAGCACTCTTCAAATCTGGTCAGTGGCATTTCCACTAGGACAATGCACCAGTCCAAAACTCCATCCTTGAAACAGACTATTTGACTAACATGGGCATCAAGACAGTTCCTCAGCCTCCCAATAGTCCCGACCTTGCTCCCTGTGACTTTTGGTTATTCCCTGAGCTTAGAGGCTGTCGTTATGAGACAATTTAGGAGATGAAAGAGGCTGTTACGAAGGTCATTGACACGCTCACACAAGAGGACTTCCATGTGTCCTTCCAGAAAGTGTTGGAACGGTACAAGTGCATTGCAGCCGGGGGAGATTACTTCGAAGGGGACTTGAGTTCCATGTGTGTACAATCAACAAAAGTGCCGATACGAAAAAAGTCTGGAAACTTATTTAATGATCCTCGTATATTGTGGTTTCCATGAAAAAAAAGGAGGCATTACTTTCGGAGCTTCCAAGTATAATCGAATAAAAAGCTGTTTCACAAAATTATTTTACGGACAATCTATAAGAGAATCGTAAGAGAATTAGACGTAAATGCCTGTCATCACAAATAAACAAATAATGAACTCTTCCGTTTTTACTGTGAAAAAAAAGGAAGAGTGTGAACCTGCTTCACATCAGAGTGAGAAAGAAAGAAAGAAAGAAAGAAAGATAGATAGAGAGAGAGAGAAACGTTGGATGCTAATATGAATAAACCCAAAGGAAATGACAGGGTAAGAGGAACAAATAAAAAAGAAAGAAGAAAATCAAAAGAAATGTAAGGAGGATGGAAGGGAAAGAAAGAAAGAAAGAAAGAAAGAAAAGGAAGAGAATGAGAGGAAGAGATATATCAGATGTTGATCCTCTGTTTCAATAGAATAGAAAGCAGGAAGGAAAATGGAAAGTAAAATTTAGAGAGAAATAAATCTTGGTTGATTGGTCCATTCGTTCGTTTTATGACGTGTCTGTCATTGTTTTGTTTTTTTGCCGAAATCATTTTTACATTTATTATTTCCAATTATAGACGGTACGAAAATGGATCTTCATGATCATTTTGAACAGCTAAATCTTTTATTATCTCAAACAGATTTATATTAATTATATTGGGCCAAAATAGGAACAAACTCTCGAGGTCAGAGTAGACCTGAGAGTAATGTGAAAGTATAGGTGACTTCACATTGCCACATCTCCAGACCTTCAGGGTATATTGGAGGTATATTCTAGATCCAACTGACATGCCGTAGAAATGCAATTAGAATCAAAGAAAACGAAATCAATGGCGTAGAAACAAATGGAAACAAAAAGATAGAGACTGAGAGAGAGAAAGTGAGAGAGAAAAAGTGAGAGAGAGAGATAAGTAAAGGAGAGAAGTGAAGAAATGCTTTAGCCAATACTACTAAACCAAAAAATGAAGAGATCCTACTTTTTTCTTCAGTTATATCCTTTTATGAGTTTGTTAAGGAAAAAAAAAAAAAGAAACGTAACGATCGCTATATAAAAATCAAACAAACAAAATTTCAAAGGAAAACAGGGATTTCTATGTAACTGCTTGTATTTCAGGCTTGGTTATATCGTTGAAATAACGCAAAATATCTGAATTAGTATCAGCTATTTATTGATCTCTGTATTGCAAATTTTGCCTTTTTCCTGAATAATGGAACGTATTATTGATAAAATCGACTCTTACACTGAATTGAAAAATACCTATATGACTTTTGAGTACATATATAATATTGAGTTCTACAGTCAATTTAAAAGAAAAAACGATTTTGAGTAAAAACGAAATAATTTCGATAAGAATTTACGAGTTAGTTTAACAACTCCAACTGTCTATGTCTATTCAATTCCATGACATAATTGCGTAGCTATGATAAACTACTGCAAATCGAAATAACTTCCTTAAAATGACCAATCCCACTTCGATACATAAAATGCACGTCGTATATTAAATCGTCGATAATTAGATCTTAATACATCAGTCAACTTCATTTCCCGTCTCCATGCTTGTCCTAATCTTTGCCTAATATGATTTGCTTACTTTGTATAGTGGCAACATGGGAATAAGCGAATTGAGAACGCAGGACGATCACCAAAGAAAATTTTCCGTGAAAAATGATCCTTGTTCATTTCGTTTGCTACCCGTGGGCTTTCTCACTGGTAACGCGGTCGGCTCAACCATTTGGCCGACCGGACTCACCAACGGACAGACACACGGCCCCCGTGAAACGACTTTTTGAAAAACAGAGCCTGCTGTTGTTCGTATGGTACTGGGTGGTTAAGGCGGTGGTGGTGGTATTTTGCCGGACATGGCCTCCAATGGTTGTCAGGTCAGATCGGGTGTGGCCGTCTGCAACACCATATACTGGACCAAAGCATTTCTGACACATGAGCAACACCATTCGCCCTAACATGGCGCTAGAGAATTCGCAGGCTGACATACCAGAAACGGGAAACCTGATCCGGCTTTGAAGCCCAAGGCTGGACATGAATGGTCGATTTGAATATTGACACTGAGAGATGTTAGCTTTTAAGCGCACAGACAGATATGTACACACGATTTCGATTTTTCCAGGCGTGTGCATTTCGATTCATGTAACTCATCGTTGCTCTTTGAGAACATTCATGAAACGTGAACTAATTCCACAATAACTGAGAATTGAGTTACTCGTTACGACGCGCGATGATGACTGGAAAAGTGTTATGGGGATATAAACAACAAATGTAACGATAATAGTCGATATGATGTTTCATGCCATAAAGATCACAACACATCACTCATTATTGTCCCTTGTACAGAAAATAATTCATTATGTTGTGTATTTCGAAGGAAGCTTTTTTACGAACCTCATTCATTTACGCAAAACATTTGACAAAAAATCTCTTTCTTCCTTTCTTTCTTTTGGTAACTTCTATTTTCTTTACCTTTCTTTTTCGCCCCTCTTTCTCTCTCTCTTTTTTTCTATTGCCGTCTCTGTTCCTTCTTTCTCTATATTACAATTTTACTTCTCTCTCTTTCTCTCTCTCTCTTTTTCTATTGCCGTCTCTGTTCCTTCTTTCTCTATATTACAATTTTACTTCTCTCTCTTTCTCTTTCTCTCTCTCTCTTTCTCTCTTATCTAATTATCTTCCATAGTCTTTCTTTCTTTCTTTCTTTCTTTTACCGTTTAACTTTCTACTTTCTCACATTTTCTTATCATCTACCCTTTTTTCTTACCCTCCAATATTATCCCTCTTCTCTCAATCACTTATCTTCCTCTTAGGGGCTCCCTCAGTACTAGCCGCCCACGAAACACAAAACACAGCATACATTCTCTCTCTCTCTCTCTCTCTCTCTCTCTCTCCTGTTTTACCATCCCCCTTTTTTCGCTAATTTCTTATGAAATCTAACATTATTATTTCCTTTCTGCGTGTCACTGCTCTATAAAATCTTTCTTTCTTTCTTTCTTTCTTTCTTTCTTTCTTTCTTTCTTTCTTTCTTTCTTTCTTTCTATGCTTCCTCTTCTTTTTGGTATCCCTTACCAACTCGTACTTTCATTTCTCTTTTTTTCCATTTATTTTTCTTTATCTCGCAATTTTCATTTTTTAATCATCATCATCATCATCATCATCATCATCATCATCATCATCATCATCATCATCTCTCTCTCCGTTTCTCAATTTGTCTATCAATCGATCGATCTATCTCATAACCTAGTTTTACGTCTCTTTCCCACCGTTATAATTTTATCTTTCCTTTCAATCCGTCTCCCCTTCTGTCTGTCTGTCTGTCTCTTTTATAACATAGTTGTATTTCTCTTTCCTAACATCATAATTCTCTCTTCCCTTTAACTCTCTCTCTCTCTCTCTCTCTCTCTCTCTCTCTCTCTCTCTCTTACTATATATATATATATATATATATATATCTCACGAGCGTGCGCTTTTTGCTTTATTCTTTTCATCTTTATTTTTCTTTCAGGTTATTATATGAAGGAGAAATATCTGAAGCCCTGATAAGAAATTTCAATTGTTTTCCGGTAAACCTCTGAATCGTGAGTGTCAATATCTTAAACTGTTTCTTTTTCAAATAAAACTTTGAAATTGTCTGTTTTCTTATTTTTCATTTATTTTGGTTTTTAGTTTTTTATTTATTTTTTTTTTTTTGTTGTTGTTTTTGAGAGATTTTCTTTTAAGGAAAACATTAAATACTGGTTTATGGAAAAAGTAAACTGTGTACATAGTGAAGTTTTGTCTTTATCTCCTCATCACTACCCATCATATTTACCGTTACTCCATCATTAATTTTTATATTTCATATTTTTCAATTATTAAAAATCTAAATATTTTTTGAAGTCAGAAGAATTATAATCAAATACAGGACTTCACAATTGTTTCTGCTGAAATTTCTTTGAGCTGAAATTTTTTGGAATAAATCTCGGTAAACAACCTGTAAGTTGAGCAAAGAAAAGTCTTCCAAAAATCTAGCGTTACTGAAATCCTAGGAATTCTTGAAAGCGTGAATATCATCTAAATAATAAAACTCTAATAAAACGAAAACAAATTCAAATAAATGAGGGAATCGAAAAGAAATAAAAAAGTAAAATAAATACAAAAGAAGCCTTTCATGGGAAGCGTAGTTTGCGCATACCTAAAAGGAGTTACTTCCTGGTGCCAAAGAGAAATCCTTCCTCATTAATCTTTTAGTTCTTCTACTTTTTATCTCGGCTGCTGGTGTGTGTGTGGGGGGGGGGCACAAAATTGTTTGCTAAGTCCTGAAGCTTAGCGACAGGTAGCGTATCCTACTCGTAGTAGCCTCTGCTAAACATTACCCGCTGAACACATGACGAAACTCAAACTTGTCATTGCCGAAAATGATTCTATGATATACTCCAACGCTTTGTCTGGAAGAAAAGCCCCACTAAAATATTGCATGCCCCACCAAAATATTACCATGCCCCACAAGTGGAGTATGCACCCCACAAAATGTAAAACAAAAGAAAGTTAATTCAGAACGCGTTATAATTCCCGACCTGACATATGTCACCTGGGGGGTTGAGCGGTAAGATACTAAGTCTCACGTCAAGTTAGGTGGGTTTCGATCCCAGCGTGAAGTGTCCTGCGTGTCTAGCCACACTAGAGAGTTGTGATACAACGAAACAATCTGTCTGTGGATGATAATGTATATATATGCAACGCAATGTATAATCAAAACACAATAGAGAAATGGACGAAGGGCTGCATCCTCTCTTTCCTCAAGAAAGGCCACTACAAAACCCCTAAGAACTCCAGAGGCATATCATTTACTGTGATAACTGTTAAAGTTTCCAAAGCCCAGCTTCTCAAATGTATCCGACCTGAAGCCGAGAAAAGTCTTAGGATAAATCAAAACGGCTTTCAGAGAAATTAATCCACCACATTATATATTCTGACAATCAGTCGAATGAATATGAGAAAATATCACGAGGAAAGATCATTATTCGTAGATCACTTCAAGGCATTTGATTCCATACACATTGGAAAGATGGAGCAAATAACACATGATTTCGCTCAAGAAAATGTTACAGAATTAATAATGCTTTACACAAATGAGAAAGCAATAGTTCATTCAACCGATGGTGACTCTGATATCTTCGAAATTGTCGCTAAGAAATAGTCATGCAAGGAAGTTCATTAGCACGATATATTTTCTTTTATCTCTGTAGATTATAAAATTTGAACATTGATTGATCCAACAAACGAACTTATGGCAGACACAGTTTATACCGAAGATCTAACATTTTTTGCAATTACACCTGCCCAAGCCGAATCTCTGCTGGATATTTTGGAACAAGCAGCAGTAGACACTAACTTCTACGTGAACACAAAGAAAACATAATTTATTCCTTTTAAATAAAAGGAAACCGTTTCTATTTTAAGCTTCGAGGCTAAAAAATTAGTTGACTCGTTCATATACCTCGGAAGCAATATCTCATCTACTGTAAACGAAGTCAGTATACACATAAGTAAAGCGAGGACCGCTATTTACAGCTTACCGACTATATGGAAATCTTATCTCTCAGAAAGAATAAAATGTGATTTCTTTCAAGCTGTGGTTATGTCAGTACTACTGTATGGACGCACCACATGGATACTAACAAAATGCATAAAGTAAAAGCTACATGGGAACTATAAAAAAAGTCCTACGTGCTGTTTTCAACAAATACTGGACCCCCCCAAAAAAAAAGTAGCTGTATGGTCACTTAATTCTCATATCACAAACCATCAAAGTAAAAGAACAAGATATGTTGGGCACCGTTGAAGAAGCAAGGACGAACTCATAAATTATACTTTCGTATAGATTCCTCCACATGGACGTGCCAATGTTGACCGAGAAAGGACTTACATACATCAGCTCTGTGCAGACGCTGGATGCAGTCTAGAAGACCTACAATGTATGATGGACACGAGAGAGAGAGAGAGAGAGAGAGAGAGAGAGAGAGAGAGAGAGAGAAACAGAGTGGGGGAAATCCGTGGTAATGATATATATATATATATATATAATTTTTAGTATTTTTGCAACACAGAGAGTTATAATCTATTTAAATGTAAAATCTATCGAAAATCATTAAGAAAGACACTTATTCATAGAAGATGATTAAAAAATTACCTGATTACGATGTGGTCGATATCAATCATAAAACTACATTTTTGTGAGAGAAACAAAAAATCTTTTTACTAGGATTTTTCAATTAAAATATAAAAACATTTTTAAGGGTTTGATTTGCTTGGTTCTATAATTTATAGCACAATAACAATTTTAAGAGTTCTATTTGGTTTTATACTTAAATTATGGTAGCACAACATTTTAAAATGTTTGATTGGCTTTGATACCGTAATTATGATAGAACATTAGTTTTAAGAGTTTGATTTTGTTTGATACCCAAATTATGATCGCACAAAAATATTAAGGGTTTGATTTGTTTTGTTTGTTTGTTTGTGATTTATGGCATATCAACCTTTGAAGGTTGTTTAATGCCAAATCCATTTTTATACAAATAAACAGTTCCATTTCAAACAAATCAGTTTAGCACAGTTTAATTGTCAAAAAAACTTTTATTTCAAGCTATTCAATTTAGTCAAATAGTTCTAATTAAAACAATCTAGTTTAGTATAAGTATAGTTTTTGTCACAGCCGTTTTATTTCAAATAATTCTGTTTAGCAGGAGTATATAGTTTACATTTCAAAACAGTTCTAATTTAAGCAATTCAGTTTAACTTTTGTACACAGTTCACTTCTATTTGACCCATAGATAGGACCCTATAAGGTGCCACCATTCTGAGGCAGAATGGACCTGTGAGCGATGGCAATGAAGGGGTACTTCGAATTCCCGAAAGCTCCAGCATTACTGAAACCTCATAATCAGATTATTTAGTGTCATATCTTGGACCCTCGTTAGGGGAGTCTTACCTCTCTGCAGAGATGCAGCCGGTATATTCTATAGCACCAGCTAACTGAGTAATTGATTTTCTTTGGTACACAAATTATAATAGCAGAACAATTATAATTGTTTGATTTGGTTTGATACATAAATTCTAGTAGCACAATAATCTTTAGGGTTTGATTTGATAGATTGTGATTGTATAAACATTTTGTAGGGTTTGTTTTATTTAAATCAAAATTATGTGATCACATTTTTAGGGTTTGATTTTGTTTGACATTCAAATTAAAATAGTACCACAATTTTAAATGTTTGATTTTGTTTGATCCCCCATTGATCATGACATTTTTTAGGGTTTTATTTTGTGTGATATTCAAATTATAATAGCACCAAATTTTTTAATGTTTCGTTTGGTTTGATCCCCTATTGATCATAGCACATTTTTTAGGGTTTTATTTTGTTTGATATTCAAATTATAATAGAACCACAATTTTAAATGTTTGATTTAGTTAGATCCCCCATTGATCATAGCACATTTTTTAGGGTTTTATTTTGTTTGATATTCTGGTTATAATAGCACCACAATTTTAAATGTTTGATTTGGTTTGATCCCCCATTGATCATAGCACATTTTTAGGGTTTTCTTTTGTTTGATATTCAAATTATAATAGCCCCACAATTTTAAATGTTTGGTTTGGTTTGATTTTGTTTGATACCTAAGTTATGATAGCATCACAATTTTTAAAGCTTGATTTGCTAAATATCTAAATTATAATTGTGCAACAAATTTGTTGGGTTTGATTTCCTTTGATTACCAAATTATAATAGTTCAACAATTCTAAGGTTTTGGTGTGCTTAAGCAGGTAATTTAGGAAATAATCGAAATTGGCACAATGATTTTAAAGGTTTGATTTTGTCTGATCCCTAAACTAAGATGTCACAAAAATATTAATGGTTTGATTGGCTTTGATCGCTAAATTATGATAGCGCAAAAATGTTAAGGGTTTAATTGGTTTTGATTCTCAAATTATAATAACACTACAATTTTAACGGTTTGATTTGCTTTGATGACCAAATCATAATAGCACACCAATTTCTAGGTTTTATTTGTCTAGGAATAGTAAAGTTGGTGATTGTAGTTGAGGGCGAATCAAGGGCTCTCTTTTCAATCGCTACTACATCGGGGTGTAGGTGAGGGTGCTACTCCTTTCCCTGGATTTCTCCTCTTTATCGTTTATATATTCTTTATAATGCTGAGGGTTAAGCAAGGACGTATCAAGTACCATTTTTTGAGATTTTGGTATGACACGACGTGGGATTGAACCCTTGTCTACCGGGTTAATGGTCAACACTCTTACCCTCAGTATATTCAGAGGCTAGTGGGTTATCAAACCTTCTATATCTGATCTATAAATATTTTCAAGATATAGATAAATCCTCAACGGTTTACTTAGTAGTAAAAATCTCAATCTGTTTAAATTCTGATGTAATAGTATAATTTGAATAAAGAATTTTATTTGTGATCTGACCCCTAAGTAATTTGTCAAAATCTATAATTGACGAGTAGAGGTCACAGAGGATAATCCAGCGTCTGATCCAAATGAAATGATGTTTTTTTGTGTGTAAATTTGAATGCTGATTTGCTAAACTTATCACGTGATGAAAGGCAGTAAATGATTACAGGATTTTTTAAAGTGATCTTTTTAGACGTCGGGCAACAAAGTGGAATTTTAGATTGCTCCCTACCCCTGAGGATTTATAAATTTGGTGGATACAGTAATTTAATTCCAGCTAAGAAGTATCCGTCTACTAAAACTACAGTTAAAGACATACCTGCAAAATAAAAGCCCCCACTGAAATAAAACAAAAAGAATAATGTGAATTTAAAGTAAAAAGAGGTTTTGTCATTTCCTTCGATTGGTTGGACGAAAAAGACGATAAAACGTTATTAAGTTTCTGGCCGGAGTAAAGAAGCAACAAGTCAACTCTGCTAAGCTATGTGTATCCGTAACCCCACACCATCTGCACACAATAGCAAGATTTTTTTAATTAGCGATATACACTTCAAATATTTAAAGATTATAATGATTTTCAGTTCAGTTTCCAAATTTATGATTAAGTGGGTTCTTCATTTGCCGAACATATTTTCCTATCTATCTATCTATCTATTACTAAAATTATATTTGTGTTTCTGTGTATACATATGTGCATATATGTAAACGAAGCCGGGCAAAAACAACACATCATAGCGAGAATTCTATCCAAACGATACACTGAAAACGATTTACCTTTGATTATAAGGCAATTTTCACTTCAATTCGTAGCAGAAGGATAATTTCGTGGTTTCAAACGATTGAGCATTTCATTTATCTCCGTTATATTGAGAATTTTGATGATTTAAAATAAAATCATCCAAATTCTCAATATAACAGAGATAATCATGAAATGCTCATAATTAGGTTGTTCGGTAAATACTGTCCGATTTTAGCATAAACTGTCTAAATTTTGTTTGAACGTGTTATTCTTATAGAAGTAGAATAACAAATTCTCATTTCATTCCAAAGGAGAATTGGGCTCTGCATTTAAAAATTTTGAGGCATTAAAACTTTTAGTTTTATCATACAAAAATAGATAACACTTTTAATCGATGACAGAAATTATAGATTTTCATGGATCATATTTTAACTGATTAAAATATTGATTAAATTCATTAAATCATACAAATTCTCAATAAAACGGACGTGACTTAGTCACATACGTTTTTTTTTTTTGAGAATTTGGATGATAATAATTAGATTAATGATAATAATTAGAATAATAATGAAAACAATTAGATTAATAATGATGATAATAATGATAATATTTAGATTAATAGTGATGATAATTAGATTAATCGTTAAATATTGTCTGATTTTAATATAAAATGTGTACATTTTGTTTTAACATGATATTCTAACAGATATAGTATTAAAAAAATTCATATTTCTAATGATTAATGTTTCATCTTTGTTAATTTTCTCTCGCTTCTTTTGGAAGTTGATTTTGAAAGTTATATGCACCTAATCATGAAGATAAAAAATGAAGTGATTAATTTTCTGTTCTTATTTTTTTATCTATTTATTTATTTATTGTATGAGTTTAAGCTTGGTCATTATTTTTTTCTAAATGACTATGATTGGCTTCATGTCAGGATGAAACTGTAGAAGCTCAATGGATTGGGATATGAACATATTACACATCGACCATATTTTCCTGATTTCCCATCCACCGAATACCATTTTTTCAAGCATCTGGACAATTTGTATGCTCCAAAACATTTCGTTCCAAAGGAGAAGTTCACGCTGCATTTAAAGATAAATAAATATCTTTTTTAATCAATGGCAGAAATTTATAAATTTTGGGGAGATTCATTAATCCAGGATTCATTTTTTATTCTGTAATCGGATATTATTAACTGAATAACCTAATAGAATAATCTTCTTCTCTCTAAAAACTCAGAATCATGATTGATCTTAATTAACACAAGCAAGATTATGTATCGTCTAGTACAGTATGAAACGGACGAAAAGTGATTCGATAATTTTCGTAATACTGTTCTTTTATTTACTATTTCATCTTTTATTTCTTTATCTTATCTCAATTTTCATTCGGCAACAAAATTGACGAAAATAAAATATTACATCTTGGCAAGATTTGAACATGTATCCTTTATTTTTGAGAGTGTCTTTTATTATTTCATAGCATTATTTTCAATCCACTGTCACAGAATAAAAAGGTAGTTCTGTCAGTGGAGCTTAGCATACGTTACTGTAATTTTTTCAGACCCCCTCAAATAGGTGTCCTGGGTATGACACTAAACTGCATCTGATGGCGAGGCACCAGTTCTGAAGATGTGGTGTGCGTGGAAAATCCCTTCATTGTCATTACTCCCAGGTTGACTGTAACTCCAAATAGTATTATCAGTTAGGTCCACACCTATGGGTGGAATATACCTGTTCAAAAATTGTTCGTATTCGACAGGGACATAAGCAAAAAAAAAAAAAACGCTCTAAAACAACTACACAAAAATGTAAATGTAACTGTAGAATGAACCCGATTCCCTAATCTCTTGGCATAATTTAACCCTAGACAGGTTGATATGCCGTTAAAATAAAGCAGTCAATCAGTCAGTCAGAATGATAAAAATCGTGCTTTTTAACGACAAACAAACAAAAAAACAAACAAACAAGTGAAGAAAGCTTGATTCTGAGGAAATTAAAGATAATTACATGTAATAAATAATTTATGTAAGAAATATGTTGGTAATTCTAATTTTGATAATTTTTTTCTTGTTTTTTTTTTCATATACAAACACATAAAAACTGCAGCTTAATTATGAAAACAGCATTTATTTTTAACAATTTAAATTTTCAAAAAAGATTCTTCCTGGTCATTACATTCAATTTGACATTGAATGTTAATCCCATCTAATAAAAATTTAGGCTCAAAATATAAAAAAGAAAAGAAAAAATTAATGAATAGTGATATATTGACGCAATCTCTTACATGCCATGATTGATTGACTAGAGTAAACGAGACGAAAAAGAGAGAATCATTACATTCTAAATGAAGATATCGTTATAAATATGAGTAAAAATGTTAGCACTTGATCTCTAGCAATACCAACAAAATAAACCAACTAGAAAGGTGAAGTAAGAACATAAATATGCGAGACCGTTCTAAAAAAATGAGATACCAATAAGAAATACAAGTGTAAAAATGTTGTCGCTTGAACTTCAGAGAGGACAATTAGATATATTGGAATTGAGAATTCAAGAATGACTAGAAGACAGGTATTCTCCCCTGATATTGGGGTTCACAGTTAGAAAGAAGTAAGGTTCATATTAATAATTCATGCTTATCTTCGTTATCTTAAGAATTTGCATGGATTCAAGAGAACGTTTACAAAATATCCATACACCCCAAAGTTATACGTGGTGAATTCAATAAGTTTCCAGACTCTTTTGTACAGGCATTTAAAATTGTCGTAAACACTTGAACATTCAGTATTTAATAGCTATATAGCTTGTGAGATGACTGACCAATTTTTATGATTTCATGTTCAAATGAACAGCTAGAGCAGCAATTGGAATACACCCTACTAAAGCCTGATTGCCACAGCAGGTGATTTTCAAAAATGCAAACTAGACATGAAGACACTTTACACGAACGATATGCAATAAAATGCTGTTTTAAACTTGGAAAAAATGCAACAGAAACATGGAATGCTTCACACTGCTTTTCGACCATCTTGCATAAATCGAGCATCGGTTTTTGAGTAGCATAAGAGATTCAAGAAAGCATGGAGTTTGTGAGGGATGATGAGAGGTGTGAGAGGAGTAAGGAAGTCAATACACCCGAGTTGATTGGCGAAACGGTTAGGGTTAGGGTTACTATGTTGAGGTTTTCAGGGAGTTCAGGAAGAGATTCCGTCAGAAGACACCAGCACTCTTCAATCGGGTCAGTGGCATTTCCACCAGGACAATGCATCAGTCCACAACTCCATCCTTGTCACTAAGATGGGCATCAAGACAGTTCCTCAGCCTCCCTATAGTACATAACTTGCTCCCTGTGAATTTTGCTTATTCCCTAAGCTCAGAGGCTGTCGTTATGAGACAATTGAGGAGATGAAAGAGGCTGTAACAAAAGTCATTGACAT
>CAUZXS010002415.1:80000-92272 GCA_963585895.1 Sepioteuthis lessoniana | reverse complement strand
GGAGAAGGTGAAAAGAAGAGTATGAGACGATAGTGTGAGTAGTTAGGTAGTGGGTGTCGGAGGAGGAGATCAAACGATCACATTTGTGCCCAAAAAGAATGAATTGTCAAAGAACAATACATTGCTCGGGGCGATATCTGTTTTTATCAATGGGAATTTAAACGCAACAAAAGAGCTAAGCTTAGTGCCCCTCGTCCTGTGCATATATAATACATACATTCTATGACACTTGTTGTTGAAGACCCTGGTGGGAAGCAGAAAATCGAGACACAATAATAAATACTTTGTTAACCCTCCAATCTCCATCGCCCCTCACCCCCTGAACGTGACTCATGCAGCTAACTGTTCAGCCTAAGTTCAGTTGACTCATGAGTACTTAGAAGGTTATCAATATATTCATAGCAAAGAAATTTATTTATTTATCAGTAGAGATAAATATATACTGTGTGTGTGAGAGAGAAATATGCTTAAGTTGATAAGGGCATGTATAGGTGTCTACGCCTTGGAATGTATATGGAGAGAGAGAGAGAAAGAAAGGGAGAGATTGAGACAGATATTTTAGTTTGGTTTGGTTTTATGGCATATCAACCACTGTAGGTTATTTAATGCCGAATCTATTTTTATAGATATAAAAGTAAGTAAAGTTGGTGACTGTACTTGAGGGCCACCAGAAGGCTCCTTTTTCAATAGCTACTACACCGAGGTGTAGGGGTGGGTGCTACTCCTTTCCCTGGATTGCTCCACTTTAACCTTGATACGTACCTTATAATGCTGAGTGTTAAGCAAGGAGGTATCAAGTACCATTTTTAAAGTTTTTGGTATGACGCAACCGGGGATTGAACCCAGGTCTCCTAGACCAATGGCGAACAATCTACCCACTAGGCCAATGAGCCTGTCTTTTTATAGATATAAACAGTTCTATTTCAAACAATTCCATTTAGCATAAGTATGGAGTTTAGTTTTATTTGACACATAGGTACGACCCTGTCAGGTGCAACCACTCTGGGTCTGAGTGGACTGAGTAGTGATGGCAATGATGGGGTACTCTGCATTCCCTAAAGCTTCAGTATTACTGGAGCCTGACCATCAGATTGTTTAGAGTCATATCCAGGACAATCCCTGGGAGAATCTTACCCCTCTGCAGAGATGCAATCAGTGTATTCTGCGGCTCCAGCCGACTAGGCCAAGAGATGGATAGAAAAAATAAGCTGTTTGAATAGTCAAAAGAGGCTAGTAGTGATCACATAACTTCTTCAGTGAATTTTCTCTCATAAAAACACAAATACATATCCACAATATCACCGATAGATAAATAACAAAATACCAGGCATAGCTTTGTAAATACATAAGTACACCCCTACCATTTATAGTAGGCATTTACTCAGAGCCTAGCATAGTCTGACACAAGGCCAGGAGTATAAGGCACCCAGTTAGAATCTATCTCACTAACAATGGTCTGCTAGCCTAACCTAGGTCACTAATCATGAAGCTAGGCTATGTACGTTACATACCTACCTGCCTACACACACGGAAGAGGTCCTCATAATGTAAAAGTTATCTACTTAGAAATGAACATAGCCAGAGTTCAAATCCTGGAGGAAGCTGTTTACAGTTCACAGCTGAGCAACTAATATAATAATAGTAATAATAATGATGTCTAGATGAGCGAGTGATAATTCTCGGCACTTTTAATCAGCAGTTTCTGGCGCAACACAAAATCACGCAAGTGCAATGCTTAGCCAACAGAGATCTGTGTGACACTCATAGGTATAAGGCTAACATATACAGAAGCAGTGACATATGCACGCACACACAGAAACATACACACATACATGCAGATACGAATACACATATGAATATGAATGAACAAATATACACATAGACATATTAACAAATAAACACAGAAAGATATGCAGAAACACACAAATATATACACAGAATACACACACCTGCACAAACATAGGAACAAATACACTCACAAAGATATGTAGAAACATGCACACACAGAAACACACAAATATACGCAGATGAACACACACGTACACAAACATGAACAAATACACAGATATGCAGAAAAACACACGGAAACATATGAACAAATACACACACAGAGATATGCAGAAACACTCACACATAGAAGCACAAACTTACACACACACACAAATATGCATGCAAACATAGGCAGAGAAACACACACAAAGAAAGAAAATTTTGCATACACCCTCCAAGACATATTTACAGACAGACCTGATCTACAATTTGAGATATCTGCATCAATCCACCTGAATAAGTTTTAAATTCAGAACATGTATAGTTTGTTTTACATTTGTCGATAGAAATGAAACCCATCCGGACATAATCAGATTAACACAGGTGAATATTACACACGATATGTAGGTGTTTCTGGTATTAAAAAAAAAAAAATAAATAAATAAGACAGCTTTTTCCGCCTCTACCGTTTAATCGGGCAAGCACATCTTGACATTTTTTGTCCAAACACAAGGTAGCATAGATGTCCACCTGAGTTATATTAGCTTTTGATGAAAAGAAGATAATGCAGTCGAAAGAAGACAATGGCCGAGAGGCAAGCGAAAAACAGTAAGGTGGGGGATGAATTGAATGAATGAAGGCAAAATGCCATATTAATTAGATAAATCATTCGCGATAAGTTCGAAGTAAAAAGACACAAACAACAAATGAAGCTTTGCAAAAAAAAAAAAAAAAAAGATAAAAGATTTAGATCAACAAGGAAAAAAAATAAATAAATAAATAAAAAAAAAAAAAAAAAAAGCTAAAAGATTTAGATCAATGAGGAAAAAAAAAAAAAATGTACCAAAAACAACAAAGATCTAAAGAACTGCCCAGAAATCAACAACAAAAGCAAACTGATTTAGAACTAATTTGTTCCAACTAACATCCTCATTACTATTTTTTTTTTGGTTCATTTTTTCAAATAGGTTATAGTTTTCGGTTTGGTTTTATGGCACTTCAACCACTGTAGGTTATTTAATGCCAAATCCTCGCTATACATATATATTAAGTATATAGGATTTGGTTTAATAACATATCAATCATTGTTGGTTATTTCATACCAAATCCTATTTTCAAATATATATCAAATATATATGATTTGGTTTGGTTTCATGACATATCAACCATTGTAAGTTTGTTATTTAATGCCAAATCCTCTTTTTATATATATATTAAATATATACGATTTGGTTTTATGGCATATCAGCCATGGCAAGGTATTTAATGCTAAATCCTCTTTATACGTATACATCAAATATGGATGATTTGGTTTGGTTTGATTTTATGGCATATTAACCATTGTAGGTTATTTAATGCCAAATCCTTGTTCTACATATATATCAAATATACGATTTCTAAACACATTTTTAGATAAAAATTTTAAATGAGGCTGAGCTCATTCTTTTCACATAGTTAAATGGTTTCACTTATTTGTTTGCACACAGTTTAATGTTTTCAAATATTGCTCTGTATTACTAACAATTCAATTAAAAATCAGTCATTTGTTTACACACAATTAAATGATCAAACAGTTCTATTTCAAACAATTCAGTTTAGCAAAAATATTGTCAGTGCATTCTGCAACCCCAGCAGACTAGGCCAATAGGTGATTGTGAAAAGGTTTTAAAAACAACCAAGTCTTCACTTTATAAACTGAAGGAGTTTGATTCCTCACTGGGAACATGACTGTTGAATCCTTGTGCCAGACTTAATCTCAATTGATTTTTATGGCATGTCAACCTATCTAAGGTTATTTTATGTCAAGAAGTTGGGTAATTGTACATTTATATTTACATTTTTTGTGTAATTGTTTCTTAGGTTTTTTTGCACACAGTTATATGATACCAAGTATTCCAATCTAATACAAATAATTTGGACACAGTTGTATGGTTTCAAGTATTCTTATCTAATATTAATATCATATATATAATTATATAAGTAAAAGTAAAGTTAGCAACCATAGTCAAAAGGCTCCATTTTCAATAGCTACTACACCAAGGTATAAGGGAGGACATTACTCCTCTTCCTGGATTGCTCCACTTTACCTTGATCCTTACCTTATAATGCTGAGTGTAAAGCAAGGAAGTACCAAGTACCATTTTTTAAGTCTTTGGTATAATCGACCTGGGAGTGAACCCTGGTCTCCTGGGCCATTGGTGAACACTATATAATTATATACTTTCAAGTAATTATTTCTCTATAAAAATGATTATCATTCGTTGTACACATTTGAATGGTTTTAAGTATTCCTATCTAATACTAATGATAACATGACTTCATGTAATTATTTCTGTTTCATGATAAACATCTGTTTGCATACGGTTATATGGTTGTGATTAAATAATGATAATCCCAAGTAACAATCCTTAATACAAAAAATTTACAATTATATGGCATCAATTTTTTATTGAATACAAATAATTTTTGCAACAGATCTATTTGACCCATAGATCCTATTTACCAAACCCCTCCGCTCGGGCAGGATATGACACAAGGTCAAATTTTTAAGCAGAGTTTAACAGGTTTAAATTGAGAGTTTTCCTTCTCCTAGACTAGTTGCCTCACCAAGGCTGAAGAACCCAGTCTGTCCTACTATTTACCCATAGCTGGAGGGAGAATAATTGGATTCATACCTTTCCCAAGGGTATTAGTGCTATGTGAAATGCAATCAGCCTTGTCCAGGATTTGAACTTGTGTCGCCGTGTCCATTTCCTATGATGATAACCATTACACCATGGGCACCTCCTATTTGACCCATAGATGATACCCTAACAGGTACTACCATTCCAGATCAAAGTGGATCTGGGAGTAATAGCCATGAAGGAGTGACCCCCACACTGCCCAGAGCTCCAGAATGGGAGCTTTGCCATAAGATGCAGTTTAGTGTCATAGCCAGGACACCCTTTTTAGGAAGGGTTTAACCCCTCCACTGGGGATACAGTCAGCATCTTTAAAGTGAATGAGACAGAGCCAAAAGTTTTTAGTATGTCTGCTAAAAGCAATTGCTAGAGATTCACTTTTCATCTCTGCTACAGGCAGATATGACCAAATTGCCCAATATGCTGAGGATGCAGAATATACTGACTGCATCTCTGCCAAAGGATAAGACCCTCCCCGCCACAATGAGTGTTCTGGATATGACACCAAACAATCAGATGGTGAGATCCCAGTAATGAGAAATTCAGAGTACCCTATCATTGCCATTGCTCCAAGGTCCACTCTGGCCCAGAGTGTTAGCACCTGATAGGGTCCTATCTAGAACTAAACTGTGTACTTATGGTAAATTGAATTGTTTGAAATAGAACTGTTTACATGCATAAAAATAGATTTGGCATTGAATAACCTACAATGGTTGATGTACCATAAACCAAACCAAACCAGATGTGAGAGAAGGTCAAATTTTATGTAAAAACCCTCCCATGTTTAGACACATATTTGAAAGCAGAGCCAAAAATAGTTTTGCTTTATCAGCATTTCCAACTTTGAAAGTGCCTCAGATGTCAAGTAATAAACTGGACTATTTCTTTATAATAAGAGAAGGAGGTACTGCATAAAAAAGGACCCCCAAAGCTAACCGCATTTACTTTATTTCACCCAGTAGATAAGTATTTCATTTACTTTGTTCCTCTGCTGAAGGCAGTATACGACATGGGTTGGTGTTTTGAATTGAGGCCTTTATGTGCACAAGTACACGGTTGAGGGTGGTGCCAAAAATAGTTCAGCTCAGCTCGGCTGGTATTTCCCTTTTAGGATAACTCAAGGTATCAGATAATAAACCTGACCCTACTCATTTTAAATGAGGAGATAGGGTCTACCTTGGGGATCCCCAGAAGCTAAGATCATTGATTAGATTTCATAATAATATAGTCATATTTCTCTTAGTTTAAGTGTAATGGTATAGGTTGTTGTTGTAGAGTGGCTAAACACCCCTTCAGGACTCTACAAGATGGACTGACTCATAGCCATAAATAGCCTACAATTAAAGACTTTGGGGGCTGATTTAATAAACTGATTGATATTCGGATTGATCTTACTTAGTTGAGCTTTACTGCATTTTGACCCTCCTCTATTTCTTGTAAATTCTATTGTTAATTGTTTGTAACTTATTGTACTGTGTCTTTTGTGTGTATCCATTAGCTGCAGATACTGGTGCTGAATAAACATATCAAGCACTCACTCTTCTCTGTGTATCATTTACCTTAATGATACAACAGTTGTGGAAAATGAAACCTAGGTTCAAATCCAAGAGAAAGCAGTTTGCATTTCACTTTGCACTGATGCCCTTGAGAAAGGTGTGAATCCATCTTTGCTCACCTGCCAGCTTTGACTAAATAGTAGGACAGACTGATTTCTTTGGTAAGTAACCAGATGAGGTGAAAGACAACTCTGAATTCAAACCAGCTTTACTCTGCATAAAAAAATTGATCTTGCACTACATCCTGTTCAGGGCACAGAGGTTGAGTAAATAGTTGTGTATTTCAATAAGCATTATATGCATTTACCAACTCCTCCGCACAAACAGGATGTAACTCAAGGTTAATTCTTTAAGAGGAGTTTAACAGTTTTTTTTCTTTTTTCTAGAATGGTTGCTTTTGGAAGGCAAAAGAAAACAGCCTGCCCTACTATTTAGTCATACCTAGAGGAAGAACAGTTGGAGGCATACTTTTCCCAAGGGTATAAGCCCTATGTCAAATCCAAACACCCTTGTCAGGTTTGAACTTTTGTCATTATGTCCATTTCCTATAATAACAAATATTACACCATTAATTTGTCCACCTTATATATTGTTATAAATGTAATTACTGCATGGTTCTCTGTTTCTAACAGCAATAGATACATCAAATCAAGCACCTTATAGAGTGTTATGGTTAATGAGCTACACCTGTGAACCATGATTCATTAGTTCAATTCACAATGATTTTTAAGATATTTTTAAAAAATTTTATTTCACAGATTTTGTTAAAACTGAAGTGATTTTTAAAAAGATTTTTTTTTCAGAAAATAAGGTAATTAAAAAAAAAAAAACACTTTAAAATGGACTCTCATTACTAAATTCAATTCTCACTTTAGATTTTGCTAAAAAGGAAACGTTATTTGATTTTTTTGATGATGTACATAAAAAAAAAGAGAAAAGAAAAAAAAGGATGGGGAATCCTTGTTACCAAGCTCAATTCTTACTGATATTTTTTTTTTTAGACTTCTATCTTATTTTTTAAATCTTGCTAAAAAGCAAACTTTCTTTTTTATTTAAACTGAATTACCTCAAAAAATAAAAATAAAAAAAACACATTAAATGTAGTTTTAAAAATTGCTTGAAGTGGACCACAGAAAGAATTACATACAAAAAATAAATAAATAGAATGAAGTGGTTCAAAAAAAAAAAAAAAAAAAAAAGAAGGTTTTTATTAACTCTACAATTAATTAGATCCTTGGTCTTAAAAATGACGACCACAGCTATATCTTCAATTTCAGACTGATATTGAGTTGTCGCTGTCGTCGTTCGCACCAAGCCTTGGAAATGTTCACTCAAACAAATTTGTTAAATGGGGGAAAAAATTGCACAATAAAAAGTAGGAATTCTACAAAGCAGTGAAAAAAAAAAAAAGAGAAAAAAAAAAAATCAAAAACTATAACAAATAAAAGAGTGGTGAAAAAAAAAAAGAAATATCAAAAATTATAAAACTAAAAACAACTCTGGCTTTTTAGACCTGTTGATGGAAAATGCTGTGCAATCATTGATAAAATGAAAACTGCGTACACAGAATGATTAATTTTAATCAGTGACAACATTTTTTTTAGATTTTACTGCCTCTACCAGAAGCGACAGATGTCATTTTGATGTCGGCCTTGATCATGGTGTCACATGAAATCACTTTCTGGGTAATATATGACCCATGTAATACATCTGATGCATTAATTCCTGACCACTGACAATCCCCTTTCTTTTCTATTTAACAATGTATTTACATTATGTATATAATAAGTAAAGTTGGCAACTGTTGTCAAGGGTGACCCGAAGGCTCCCTTTTCAATAGCTACTACACTGAGGAATAAGGAGGGTGCTACTTCTTTCCCCAGATTGCTCAACTTTACGCTTGATCCCTCCCCTATAATGCTGAGTGTTAAGCAAGGAGGCATCAAGTACTATTTTTTCAGTCTTTGGTATGACTCGACCTGGGATTGAACCCCAGTCTCCTGAGCCATTAGCAAACACTCTACCCACTTGGAAAATGGTCTAGTATATATATATATATATATATATATATATAAAATACCTCTCTATGATTATTAGTATTTGCATTAATTCCTGACCTACAACCTCTTTTCTTTTCTGATTTTCAATCTTCTTCTACAGTAAAATCATAACCAATGCATTTCTATAATACTTCTAATAAGCCAATTCTGTTTGGAAGGCTTGTCTTAATTCCTGATAGCTTTTTTAATTCTCAGTATATTTTAATCAAAAAAATTCATTAACAATAAATCTATTTCAATCAGTCTATCCTACCAATAATGCTTTCATTAAATCCCGACCTTTGACAATCCATTTCTTCCTGATTTTCAGATGCATTTCTACAGTAAAATTATCAGCAATCCACTTACAATCTACATATAAAGTAAAGTAAGTAAAGTTGGCAACGGTAGTCGAAGGTGACCAGAAGGCTCCCTTTTCAATAGCTACTACACCAAGGTGTAGGGGAGGGTGCTACTCCTTTCCCTGGATTGCTCCACTTTACCCTTGATACCTTATATTACTGAGTGTTAAGCAAGGAGATATTTTTAAAGTCTTTGGTATGATATGACCAAGGATTGAACCCAGGTCTCTCAGACCATTGGTGAACACTCTACCCACCAGACCAATGAGCAGAAGTGCTAACATTAAATACTGACCACAGACAATACCCTTTTCTTTTCTGAAAGATAAACATATAGACATTATACTTAAAGACTTTTTTCGTTATATTCTAAGATTTTCTTCTGTTTTCATAGCAGTCCTTATTCAATTCAGCTGATAAAGTTACTAATAAATAACAAATAAACTTATTTTGATGCTATTGGTCACTCTTCTGGTATGTGAGAAATATATGCAAATAATGTGATCTCACCCATAGTAGTTTTTTTTCTTAACCCAGTACTTCATTGCCCAGTCTGCTGGGACTGTAGAATACAGCAACTGCATCTTTGCCGAGGGGTAAGACTACCCCAATGACTGTCCTGGATATGACATTAAGCAATCTGACAGCAAGGCCTCAGGAATTCGGAGTACCCCATCATTGCCATCGCTCCCAGGTCCAATCTGGCTCAGAGTGCTAGCACCTGATAGGGTCCGATCTATGAGTCAAAAAGAACTAAACTGTTTACTTATGCTAAAATGAATTGTTTGAAATAGAACTGTTTAATGTATAAAAATGGATTTGGCATTAATGACTTTCAATGGTTGATATGCCATAAAATTGAACCAAACCAAACCAAACCCAGTACTTCATCAGTGTTGGTACATTTATAAAAAGAAAAAAAAAGGAAACTGTTTGTTGCACTAACAAAAGTTTAGAATATATAAAAGAATAAAGAATAAACAGTATTTTAAATCAAATAGTCAAATAAACAGTTTATTTCAAATCATTAGATTGCCTGGTGATGAAGAATACACTAATTGCACGTCTGCAAAGGGATAAAACACCCCCAATGAGTATCCTAGATATGACACTAAACAATCTGATAGTGAGGTTTCAGTGATGCTGGAGCTTTGGAAAATGTAGAGTACCCTTCATTGCCATCACTCCCAGGTCCACTTTGGCCTGGAGTTGTAGCACCTGATAGGGTCCTATCTATGAGTTAAATAAAACTAAACTGCGTACTTATGCTAAACTGAATCGTTCTAAATAGAACTGTTTTAACATATAATTGTGTGTAAACAAAAACTATGCTTATATTAAACTGAATTGTTTGAATTAGAACTGTTTTTCTAAACTGAATAGCTTGAAATAGAAATGTTTGTGACTGTGTACTCTCGCTAAACTGAATTGTTTGAAATAGAACTGATTATTTGTATAAAAATAATTAGGCATTAAATAACCTACTAAGGTTTATATGCCATAAAACCAATTATCCAATCAAATCATAAGAACAATATTTATACAATTTTGGTATTTTACATCATTATTATAAAAAGGAAGGTGTGCATCTGCGATTAACATAAGATGAGGATTCAAACATGCAGTCACAAAATTCTGAGGACTGCTTCATTGACATTTGATTGTCTGAGTAGATACTTTTTCTTTTAAAGTATCAAAACATTTAGAATATTTTTTTTTGATTTGGTTTGGTTTCTTTGTTTAATGGCATATCAACTCTTTTTAGGTTATTTAATGCCAAAGCCATTCTTCTAGAAGAACAGTAGTGGTACTATTTAACCCATAGCTGGAGGGAGAATAAGGGGGTTTATACCTTTCCCAAGGGTATTTGCCCGAAAGTGAACATAATAGCGCGACTGGAGTACGAACTCGGGTACTACAATTCCGCAGTCCATCGCTTTAACCATTACACCACGAGGATACCCCCAATATTTTTTTTAAGTTTTAAGGTTGGTTTTAAATTGAAGTTAACAGCTAAATATGTTTAAAAAATAATTTTAGAATTTTGTCACAAGAAAGATTCCGTGATTTTAAAGTACTATGGATAAAGATTTATACCAGTAATCAAATTGAAATTACTTTCAAGGAATCATAAATGGCTAAATTATTATTATTATTATTTTTATAATAATAAATAAATGAATAAATATATGGAAAAATGGAAGCAAATCCGATAGTATGTATATGTACTAACATGAAAAAGAAAAACAAGGCATTCTGAGAATTGTTGAATTATTGTTGAATAGGCCATTGGCCAAATGAGTTGAGTGTTTGCCCATGGCTCGGAAGACCAGGGTTCAGTCCCCCAGTCGAGTCATACCAAAGACACAAAAAAATGGTACTTGATGCTGCCTTGCTTAAAATTCAGCTATATAATATATGTATCAAGAGTAAAGTGGAGCAATCCAGGGAAAGGAGTAACGCCCTCCCTTATGCCTCGGTGTAGTAGCTATTGAAAATGGAGCCTTTGGGTCACCCTCGACTAAGGCCACCAACTTTACTTTCTTATTGTTGAATAATATGCCAATATTAAAAGATTTGGCTTTTTACATTATTTTTCATATCTACCCTACCTTTCAAAAGTATCTGGTACCTGCAAAATCTTTAATTCTTATCTTAAAAGGTTTACTTTTAATGAAACAAGTTTAGCAACACAATGTTTTTATTTATCATACTAAATAAAAGTACTTTTGACCTTAGTATAAGCAAATACCTTTTGAAAAATTGATTTGAAGCCATTTTTCTTTACTACTGAGTATGAATAAAACATTTTCCAAAACATACATTATATTGCCACTTGAACTCATATGAGACTATTTTGTGTTGAATATTGTGCTAACTAGATACTACCTGTTTTACCTATGCGTAGGACAATTTCATCAGAGTCATCAGCTTGCGTAAAACAAAGCTGATGGCTCCAAACATAACTGCACAACTGAACCAATGTCGTGAAAAAAATGTGTTGACACTACTGTGAGGAGAAGACACTGTGAAGTGGGCCTATATGGCAGAATTGCTGTCAAGAAAGCCCCATTGGATAAATGAAACAATATCGAAAGTTTCCAGGGAGTCAAGGTGCACAAAGATTAGACAATTGAGGAGTGGAATAAAAAAGTCTTTCGGACATATGAATCAAAGTCGGAAATATTTGGCTCAAATAGGAGGGTCTATACGCAGCAAAGAGTTGGTGAAAGAGTTCTCTAGCAGGCAAGCTGAGTAGAACTATCTTCAGTCTACCTCCAGTCTTTGGTGGAAAGAATACCGAGAATCTGCAAAGAAGTCATCATCATCATCATCATGTTGTGCCGCTAGCATGGATATCCCTGACCCTCTCTTGCCACTTTTCCCTATCGTTCATCGCTTCTGGCAGGTCTTCAGGGCTACATCCCGTATCCTCACATAGCTGCTGTATGTATGTTCTAGCTGGTCGTCCAGCTTTTGCTCGGTCATATGTGGGGGTCCATAGAAGTACATCACTTTTGAGCTCGTCCCTGCTTCTCCAGCAGTGTCCTGCGTGGCAGCAGCTAAAGGGAGTCATTTTGATGAATAAAAAGTTTAATAAGGTTTCTGTATTTCTTGGTTTAATTTGTATTTAATATGGGTCAG
>CAUZXS010002415.1:55000-77500 GCA_963585895.1 Sepioteuthis lessoniana | reverse complement strand
TACCCAACCACTCGATGTATAAAACATTATGCAACAATTTTCCCCTCTTGTTTTGTTCCTGAAAAGACGGTATTATTTCCCGATTGCTTATGACTACAGTAAATAGAAAATATCACTTTTTTTCTTCAAATTTTGGTTTTGTGACCAGAGTAATGAGATTTTAAAAACATCTGAATATCGTAACCTTTCATTGACGAGCTATTCTGTACAATCAACGTTGCTCAGGTGTATCACCTAAACAATGGAATTGAATTATCTACAATTGGCCTATACTTGTTGATATTAAGTAAAACATTTCGGTTTTTAAAAAAAAAGTGAGTATAATGTTAAATAACTAACAACAGAATCATTAAATTTCCAGCTTCTTATCTGATTGATATAAACGATCAGATTTCTTCATAAGATTTAATTTTAATCATTTATTCTTTTAATTATATATATGTGTGTGTGTGTGTGTGTGTGTGTGTGATAGATAGATAAAAAGATGTATTCTTTCAATTATCAAATTCAAAGGTTCTAAGTTTCCCAAAAATATTTGGGGATCGTAAATAAAAAATGTTTGGGTCTATAGCTCCATAAAACCAGAAATATTTGGAGGTTGTTTCAGGGTTCGGGGATGCAGGATCCTCGTGAAAGCGGTAAACTATGTTTCCTTGAAATATTTGGTGGTCACAGGCGTAGAATTTAAAAAAAAAAAAACTGGATCGGATAAAAAAAAAATCCGGAAAACATGCAAAAACAACAAAACTCATCCTCAGTGAGTTTTATATATAGAAAAGATGCGAGTATATTCTTTCAATTAATGAGTTCAAAAGGTTCTTTCACAGTATATAAGTAATATTTGTTAATATCATGAAAAATGTTGGAGCCCACATTTTAACAGAACAGGAAATATTTATGAAAGTATTAGTAAGTAACGTAGTTGCTTATAAGTAATGAACATTTACATGAGATAATCATTCCGCAAAAAACACTCAGATTACGAAAATCTTTAAAAAAAAAAAATTCTTTTACGTAAATTTAAAATAGTTTCTCATTCATGAATGTAACAACAAACCAAGAGATGAGAGACACCCCCTCTAGCCATCAATATAAAACCAGTACTTAACCCTCAAGTCACACTCAAATATAAACAATATTTATTTACAAACCATGAATTATGACTTTTTTCAGTGAATTTATAATCAGCCAAAAGGACCACAATTTTAGCATTGTATACATAACGAGGCCAACTATGGTTAATTTCGAAAATCAGATAACTTATCAAATTCATAGACTCAAAGATTACAAGAAATTTCCCCACCTACTCCATCTTAAGAATTATACTGTCATTTTAAATAAAGAAAATTCTTAAATGCATCTTTTTGGGGTTTTTTTTTCCACATTAAAAAACTTTTCCTATTCGAGTATTCACTAATTTCAAAGGAAAATGACTAAGATATTTTCCTTGGGACCGCAATATTAAATGAGTGCATGAAACTTTTCCTTCAGATACTAGCACATTTGGATAAGAGGAGACATACTATTTTAAATAAAAGCAAAACTAATGTTTAGATAAATATTTTTGAAAACATTTAAAGTGTACCGGGGTAATGGTATACGTAGCGAAACTTATGTATACATTGTACACGAACCAGTGAGTTAGTTTTTTTTTGTGTGTGTATTTTTTTTTCAGTGCTGAAAATAAGAAAATAAATAAATCGAAATGTCTGAAATATTTTTTGTCTTTAAATAAAAGAACGTAAGATGGTAGACGTTTTTTGTTGTTCTTTTTTTAGAAAAAGAATGCTTAAGATACTTAGAATACAAAAATAAATCTTGCGCACAATTTCTAAGTACATTTTTTGGAACACACACACACAAAAAAAAAGAAATCAACTTTCTAAAAAGGTACATACGTATTAAACAAATATTTATTTATATATACGATTGTATATAAAACAATGATTCGTTTTATGTTTTTTGATTTTTATAAATTTTGGTAAGTAATCAGAACATAACTTTTTCAATTTTGGTAAGAATAATAAAAGTTGAAAAAAAAAAAAAAAAAAATGATTTGTTCTTATATTATTAAGTTGTTTTCGAGGGTTAAAAAGTAAGAGATTTTTTTAAAAAGTAGATTTTTCTGTTTTGAGAATTGTGGATTATTTTATAATTACTAAAGGATCTGCTTAAAAGACAAAGCATGGAATAAATATTGTTTAGAAAAACCAAAATAGTATAGGCACCCTCGTGGAAAGTGAAGAAAACTGTCTAAAAGTATAAAAACGTAGACTGAAAAAAAAGAAAGAAAGAATTTGTCACATGCTATCACAAACCTGTTAGTCATTGGTCATCGGAAAACCTTATCACAATAAATAAAAGTTCAGAAAAAAAAGTATCGACTAAAAACATCTCTTAATAATAATGATGTTTAAAAAAGCCAACGTTCTATGAAGATAAGTAGATAGATCGGAGGTAGTTTTTTTTTTCTTCTTCCTCTCCTTGTAGCGAAGCCAGCAACAAGCACCGATATAAAAAGAGAGGGAGTTTGTTAAGGAGTCTATCTGCTCATTTAAGTTTTTTTTTCTGGTTGGTACTAAGAGTTGGAGAAAAGAAAAGAAAAGAAAAGAGAAGAGAGAGACTACGGGAGAGGAAGGTACAGTTTTTCGAGAGAGAAAGAAAAAGCAAAAAAAAAAAAGCTGCCCCTGCTGACAATACTGAAGGGAGAAGGTAAGTTTGGGTTTGGGGTTTTAAAGAGAGAAGAGACGGTTGGTAAGCGAAACGAAACGAAAGGAAAGGAAAGGACTGTTCCAAAGACTAAGGACTTTCTTTGGGAGAGACACAGAAATGGAACTCTTCTTTTAAAAAAGTAGAAAAGATTAGTAAAGTATATATACTTCAAAAGTAATCTCTATCTCTTTCTAGATTGTTTATCTTTGTCTAGAATGTTTGTCTACCTCTCTCTCTAACTAACTTTATTCTCACACTCAATTCTCTCTGCTTAGATTATTTATCCATCTCTCTTTCTCCTTCTCACTCTATTTAGGCTATTTCTCTCTCTCAAATCTATTTACGAATGTATTTATCTGACCACTCCCCCATGGACAGGATGTGACACAAGATCAATTTTAAGCGGAGGTAAAGCTGGTTTGAATTCAGAGTTTTTCTTCGCCTAACCAAGGCTAAAGAAACCATTCTGCTTTATTTTTCTATAGCTGTTTTTTTTTTTTGTGGGTGGGGGATTCATACCTTTCTCAAAGACATTAGCGCGAAGTGAAACGCAAATGCCTTGTCCAAGTTTGAACTTTGTCACTAATTCCATTTTTACGATGATAACCGTTACAATAACTGCGCCTTTGTTTTGATTGTCTCTTTCTCTCATTTTTCTGTGCTTCCTTTCCATGGTAAGGGCTCACGGGAAAAGAGTATGTTAAGAAAGATAGTCCTATAAAACTAACAACGGTTAAAAGTAATGGGGGAAGGAACAAAATAAAAACCCCGCTTTTTAACAACTCTTCCAAGGAGACGCGAAAAACTTCTACGGTTCTAACCGCTCCTATAAAGCGCCCTCCTCTGCCAAAAACGTTTCTTTTTCTTCCTTCTTTTAAAATATACCATTCCTTCCTTCCTTTTTTTCTCCGTTGGCTGCCGTTCTACACAGCATTCGTCTTTTTTTTTTATCTCTTCGGGTTGGTAGAGAGAAGTCAGGGTTCCATTTGAAGAGGTCACCATTTTTAGAAATGCCAACGGTATCGAGTTACAATGATTTGTAATGTTGAATCTGGGAAGATAGTAAAAAAGGAACAGCAAACCAAATTGTTTAAATATCAACAGACAGACATTGATTAAAGAAAAGAGAAAAAGGAGTTTCCATTCTCCCTCGCTTGAAATATATAGACTAGGAAGATAAGAAAAAAGACAAGAGAGTTTTAACAGAAAGCCGAGAGAGAGAGGGAAATTCTAGACAAATATACATAAGGATTCTAAAGGAAGACAGACCGACAAAGGGTCAAACATTCACACGCACAGGAGAGAGTGGAAGAGAGAGAGAGATTCTTGACAAATATACATAAGGATTCTAAAGGAAGACAGACCGACAAAGGGTCAAACATTCACACGCACAGGAGAGAGTGGAAGAGAGAGAGAGAGATTCTTGACAAATATACATAAGGATTCTAAAGGAAGACAGACCGACAAAGGGTCAAACATTCAGAGAGAGAGGGGGGAGAGAGAGAGAATATCAACAAAGAGAAAGAATCGAGCGAGAAACAATCTTAACAGAGAGAGAGAAAGTGAGAAGCAGTTTAAACAGGGAAAGAAGAGAGAGACAGGCAGAGAAAGACTCTAAACAAAGAGAAAAAATAGAGAGAGAGAGAGAAGGAATATGACCTTATTTATATTTATTCACAAACTTGTTCATTAATGTTTACCGTATATCTAAGTATTTTCTGCCTCATTAAACCATTTCTTAATTAAATATTCAATTATTATTTAGTTTTAGATTTCCTTTCTTCATTTATTTTTCAATCTTTAATTTTGATTAACTTTCATAAGATTTACTAGTTTCTTGTTCAACAGATTTTTTTCAAATTAACCTTTAAAGTTTCACTTGCATTCAATTTTAAAATCTTTCTTCGTCTCGTTTTATTTTTTGTTTGGTTTTTTAATTTGGAATTCATTATGAATTGCTTAAAAGTTTTGATTCAATTTTGTATTTGAAGACTTAAAATGTACATTTTGTTTTCTTCTAAAACATTTCTGATCAAATTTAATTTAAAAAAATAGTATTCAATTAATCCGATAACCTTAACGTCTAAATGCGTCCAGGTTCATTAACTTTAAGGATTATATATATATATATATATATATATATATATATATATATATCTGTCTAAGTGTTTATATATATATATATATATATATATATATATATATAATCCTTAAAGTTAATGAACCTGGACATATTTAGGCGTAAAGGTTATCGGATTAATTAAATACTATTTTTTAAAAATTAAATTTGATCAGAGAAATGTTTTAGAAGAAAACAAAATGCACGTTTTAAGAAACTCGGTATTTTGGTCAATTTGCATCTTCACAGGATCTTTTTGGGGGGGTCTTTCTTTCGCGAAAATATATATCAGAGATATTCTTGAGTTTATCAGCAGGTTTCGGGTCTTATACATCAAGTGTTCCAGCTGGGATTAGATGCTTTCCAGCTTGCAATCTCAGCAGTGACAATTCCTGTGCTGGTTCACTTCATCTTAAAGCTACCTGGTGACTTGTCGATGGACTACATGCTCTTAACAGCTCCTTTTATATCAAGTCCAGTCAAGGCTTCCCACAGTGAGCGCTTGGCAATCCCCTTCCTCTACAGTTCGTTCCTTTAGCTCACAAAAAGCCCGCTAGCCATTAAAAATAGATTTTCTCGTTGATGGCTGGTAATGGTGATGGTAGATTACAATTTAGTTCCGATAGAGCAAATCTTTCCATCGCGTTTTATCCATTAGATTGGTTTGATAATGTTTGATTACAATCATAAGTATATTTTCACTGTTTCATACCAGTTTTTTTTATTTGTCTATGATCCTTTGTTTAGGAACAATTATATATCCAGTATTCTTGCCGGGTACCTCACGTGGGAAATGGTTTGGTTTGGTTCGGGTTCTTTGTTTAATAGCATATCAACCTTCGCGAGTTATTTAATGCTAAAGCCATCCTTGTAGATTGTTTATTTGATTTGGTTGGTTTCTTTGGTTTGGTTGATGGCATATCAACTCTTTTTAGGTTATTTAATGCCAAAGTCATTCTCCTAGAAGAACAGTAGTGGTGCTATTTAACCCATAGCTGGGAGGATAAGGGGGTTCATACCTTTCCCAAGGGTATTTGCTCGAAAGTGAACGTAATAGCGCGACTGGAGTACGAACTCGCGTACTACGCAGTCAATCGCTTTAACCATTACACCACGAGGACACCCCATTTGATTTGGTTTTATGGCATATCAATCATTGCAGGTTATTTAACGCTAAGTCCATTTTTATACATAAAAACAGTTCTATTTCAAACAATGCAGTTTAGTTCTATTTGACCGATAAATAGGACCCTATATGGTGCTACCATTCCGGTGCCAGAGTGAACTTGGGAGTTTTAGTAATAAAGGAGTACTCCGCATTCCTCAAAGCTCCAGCATTATTGTAGTCTCACCATTAGATTGTTTTATGGCATATCCAGGACACTCGTTGGACGGGGATCTTACCCTTCTGCAGAGATGCAGTCAGTGTGTTCTATAGCGCCAGCCGACTGGGCCACATCCTTGTGGAAGAAGAGCTATGATACTATTTAACCCACAGCTAGAGGGATAAGGGAGTTCATACCTTTTCGAAGAGCATTAGTATGGACGTGAATGTAATAGCCCGACAGGAGTTTGAACTTGCTTTCGTTCGAGGCTGCAGTATAGTACTTTAGCGATTACGCCTCTGAGATACCACATTGGCGTAATGTTTAGCTGGCTAGATTAGCAGACCATTGATAGTTCGATTATTACCTGGCGCCCCATTTTTTTTTTGGCAAAAGCTAAGCTATGTAAAATTAAATCAATCGATATTGAGAGTACGTTCGTGACGTACTGTCGGCAAACCCCGCCCCCCAAAAAAAACCAACAAAAAACAAAATTTGCTTGGAGTTACCTCTCACTTTCCAAGATAGAATGATACTAAGTATTCCTAACTAACACTAATTATTATAAATACGAATAATTCATATGCTGTTATATAGTTTAAAGTAACTGGGATTTTCCCGATTTCCCGCCAAATCAGAATTGATATGAAATCATTTTAAAATGGATGACCACGCATAAATTGAGATTCATTTGTGGCCATTACAAAAAATGCTTGTTTATTTCCTTATATGTACAAGGGAGGCATAAAGCCTCAAGAATTTTGTGGGGGAGGGGAAGGGAGTGGTTATGCTATCACTATGTAGTCTAAGGGGCTGTAGCTAGCCACATTCACCAACCCATTCAACAGTACAAAGTATAATCAACCATTCTTCTCTAAGCACGCTGCAATCACCAAAATACCACAGTTGCTCTGTGAGAAGACCTACTTAAAACCCCGAATGTAATGTATAATTTTATTTACAAAAAATGATTTTATTTACAAAGGTGTTATATGATGGGGATAAGGAAAAAACCCGAAAGAGAAAAGAAAACAGAGGCGAATAAGGCTTGGTTTCCTTGGCATTCCCCATCAGGAACCCCCTGGGACCTAGACATAATCTCAACCCTGCCTCTTTTAGACAAAGGGAGGGAAGTACTACTTAGAGCATAAGCTTCTTGGGACTAAGCAGTTATCTTTAAATCACCCACAATGCAAAGCCTGGTGATACCAAGGGAGATGTTATTCACAAAGCTTTGCTTGGTTATGGCAAAGGTCGGATGTATGAGAGTACTCAGTGTGACTTGGTCTGCCAATTTAGTTTGTTAACCATTACACTACTCTGGACGCCTCGGTTACAAGTAATTATTCCTATTAGATAATAATCATTTGTTTGCATATAGTCTTATAGTTTGAAATATTCTTATCTGATTAATTAAATACTATTTTTTTTAAATTAAATTTGATCACAGAAATGTTTTAGAAGAAAAAATGCTCTCTTTAAGAAATTCGGTGTTTTGGTCAGATTGTATCTTCACAGGATCTTTTTTTTTTTTGTCTTTCCCGAAAATACATATCAGAGATGCGCTGGAATACATTATCGGTGATGTTCATGAATTTATCCGGGTGTTTGGGTTTTCAGGCCATTGGCCTAATGAATAGTGTTTGCCAATGGTCCGGGAGACCGGTGTTAAATCCCAGGTCGAGTCATACCAAAGACTCAAAAAATGGTACTTGATGCCTCCTTGCTTAACACTCAGCATTATAAGGTATGAATAAAGAGTAAAGTGGAGCAATCCAGGGAAAGTAGTAGCGCCCTCTCCACACATCGGTGATGTAGCTATTGAAAAGGGAACCTTCGGGTCACCCTCGACTAAAGGGAGACAACTTTACTTTACTTTCTACCATCAGACCCCTTCATTCAAGTGACCCAGATTGAGTTAGATGCTTTCGAGCTGGCAATCTCAACAGCGACAATTTCTGGGTTGGCTCACTTCCTGGTAACTACATGCTATGAACAAATCCAGTCAAGGCTCTGCAGAGTGAGCACAATCATTTTAAAAATATTTGACCTGTAAAGAGGAACCAGAAAGCTACAACCACTCCAGATCCGAGCGAACCTAGGATAATGGCAATGAAGTGACACTTGACAATTAACAGATCTTCAGAACTAGAGCCTCTCCATCAGATCTAGTTAAGTATCACGGTCAGGACGCCACTTTTTTAGTGGGCGTATTAGTGCCCGTGGTGTAATGGTTATCGTCGTAGGAAGTGGACACGGCGACACTAGTTCAAATCCTGAACGAGACTGATAGCATTTCACATAGCACTAGTACCCTTGGGAAAGGTATGAACCCAATTATTCTCCCTCCAGCTATGGGTAAAATAGTAGGGCAGACTAGGTTCTTCAGCCTTGGTGAGGCAACTAGTTAAGGAGAAGAAAAACTCTGAATTCAAACCTGTTAAATTTCGCTTAAAAATTGACCTTGTGTCATATCCTGCCCGAGCGGAGGGGTTGGTAAATATGGTATTAGTCCTCTTCTGGGATCTAGTCTGTATATTCTCAGCCCCACTAATAAAACTAGGTAATGGTCAAAACACGTTTTCTATTCTATATTAAATGTCGACGCGTCACCTATGAGAGAGAGAGAGAGAGAGATTTCTTCGCTTCCATTCATTAACGTAGTTTCAAGCTTCTAAGATGGCCGCCGTTTAATTTGACCAATCATCTATCGTCTACTTCATTTTTCTTTCCTGGTTGTTCTATAAATCGCGTCTTACATTGATTAACTTGACTGCCTTTTTTTTTTTCTAATTTCCGTGCTCACTTGTCAACCTTGATGATTAATGTGATGTTGAGATTTCTAGCTCTCTATTTCCGCTTAAATGTTCGTCACCATCCTCCCCACCGACTTCTCTCTCTCTCTCTCTCTCTACAATCAACTACACTTTTATACGCCGGCTTAACTTTTCTTCCTTTCTTTGTCTTGAAGGAGGAAGTTAGATTTCATCAGTTCTATTGTTGTTTATCCTTTTTATACATCGTTACTTTAAAATCCTTACGTCTCTCTCTCTCTCTTTCTCAATTCGTTTTTATTCTTTTAAAAGTTTCTCAAAATCTGGATACTTAATCAAATAACTAAAGTTATGTTGATGTTTACACAGAATAGTGGACAGTGGCTCAACGGGATTTGATTTGATTTTTTACACTTAACTTGATTCCATTTTAAAGAGTTCCACTCGTTTTCTTCACGATGTTAAACGAACTAAACAAACAGACTAGTGTTAACATGTAACACACCCGTTATAAGGAGTCTAACTTTTGTAGGGCGCAGGACCAGATTAAGCCTATAAGTATTAAGAACGCCTTACCATAAATGAGTTAGTCTCGAGGCAGTGATATTACTAATTAGTCTGTAAAGACCACTAATTTTCACTGATGTACAGTATACCTAGTATTTCATAAAAGATACGTTTTGATTAGTATTTACGGCACGGCAACTCTTCGGTTATTTTAAACTGAAATCAGTACACACAGTATAAAAGGAGGCATTCGTAGTGTAATGGTTTCTGGCGTAGGAAATGGACACGGTGACACGAGTTTAAATCCTGGGCAAGAGGGTTTACATTTTACATATCGCAAAAAATTTTGAGAAAGGCACAAACTTAACTATTCGCCCTTCAATTATGGTTAAACATAGAGCAGTCTGGGTTCTTCAACTTTGGCAAGGCAACCAGTCCAGGAGAAGGAAAACTCTGAATTCATACTTGTTAAACTTCGCTTAAAAATTGACCTTGTGTCACATCCTATTTGTGAGAAGGAGTTGGTAAATATATACAGTACAAAAATATATCAGCATGATCATTTTAAACAATAAGAAAACACTGCATACTTAGTGACAATATCAACCTTGCTCGTGGTGTAATGGTTATCGGCATGGACACGGCGATACGAGTTCAATTCCTGTACAAGACTGATTGCATTTCACATGGCACTAATACCATTGGGAAAGTCATGAATCCAATTATTCTCCCTCCAGCTATGGGTAAATAGTAGGGCTGACAAGGTTCTTCAGCCTTGGTGAGGCAACTAGTCTAGGAGAAGGAAAACTCTGAATTCAAACCTGTTAAACTCCGCTTAAAAAAATTGACCTTGTGGCCCTGCCCGAGCGGAGGGGTTGGGTGAATAGGATCAACCTTTTAAGAGCCAGAGGTGAATAAATTTCCCGCCAACTGTACCTCTGTAACACCCAACTGCCCAACCAACTCCTCCAGTCTCCTGGAGTTTAAGGAACGTGGAATAGCCCTTCATTGCCATGCCTCCCAGTTCCACTTTGATTCGGATCTATGTGTCACATAGAATTGTTCAGTCATGTACTATGGATTACTATTACTAGTTATTTGAAACCATACGGGCCCAGTCGGCTAGTGAGCAGTAGAATACACCGACTGTATCTTTGCAGTGGGGTAAGACCCCCACCTCGAACAAGTGTTCGGAATTTGACACTAAACAATCCGATGTTAAGGTTTCAGTAATGCTGGAGCTTTGGGAAATGCGGAGTACCTCTTCATTACCATCAATCCAAGGTCCATTCTAGCCTTGATAAGGTCCTATCTGTGGGTTATATAGAACTGTTTGACAGAGAAACTGAGTGCAAACAAATGACTTATGCTAAACTGAATTGTTTGAAATAGAACTGTTTGATCAGATAATTGTAAATAAATCACTGGTGTTTAATAGAATAGTTACTGATATATAACAATACTTAGAACCATTTAACTGTGCAAACGAATGAGTAATATTGAATAGAATTATTAGCGATACATAGCAATACTTGAAACCATTTTATTTTGATTCATGCTAAATTGAATGGTGAGAAATAGAACCGTTTGATCATTTAACTGTGTGTATCTACAGAATAGGGTTACAAACCACATTTTAATATATACGTAAAAACAGGATTTGGCATTAAATAACCAAAAATGGTTGATATGCCATTAAATCAAACCAAACCAAACACATCAGACAGCTGTGTAAAAATTTTGTGTATTAGATAGAAATACTTGATAAATAGAATCATCAATGTTAGATAGTTAACTGGTTTCAAGTATTCCTGTGTGCAAACAAATAAGCTCTAACAACTCATTTAAAAATAAAGTTACCAACAAACTATTCGCTTACAACTCGAATAAATATATAAAAAAGATTTGGCATTAAATTACTCACAAAGTTTTCTATGCCACCAAACATCAACCAACCTACTAACCTTAATAAAGTTAAAAATCATTTTAATGTCATCAGGCACCCCCTGTGAGAAGGGCGACAAAACAAATCAATTTTTATACAACTGGAAAACTTGGAGTTGGGGAAGATGTTTAGTCAAGTCCCCTCCTTCCAAGGACCAAAATTAGTATTTGTATATCCATGATATACTAATAATGAATAAACGGAATGAAAGACAATACAAGCTTCCCTACACATACAAGAACTTTTAATCTTTTATATACAAAATAAACCAGTGATAGTAAAAGAAAGAACACACAAACGTGTCCTGATAGATATAAATATTCACATATTGTTCCATTAACAAGCAGTATGTTGAAAGGGTACAAAAATGGAGAACGGCTTATTTGATCAGGATAGATAAAATAGACATATGTCTTTACCGTTCTCCGGCTGGGTCAGAGAACGTCTCTATTGTTCAAAAACAGAGGCAAAAAGAGGTCGAGAAGAGGTTTCTGAAACTGTTATGTGACACCCTACGAAGGCCCTTCTGGGCATGCAAATTATCTGAGGGAGATAATTTTTCATTGTATCCCGACAACACCAAGACTTGCTTCCATTGGGGGTATTCATATTAAACCGACCTAATGCTATATAGGGGTGGTTAGATAGCTTCGTAAAGAGTATTTTTCGATCTAAGGAAACTGTGCGTGTGGGAATATTGACACAGGTTGCATATACTTTTGTACTCCCTACATAATAGACTCACCCTCCTCCATAAGTACACGTCAACGGAGTTTATCCAAACCCACGTGACACACCACCAGCGTTGTGGACAATAGTCGCTACCTGACTGGACTCTCAGCTTCCTATTAACTAACTAGTGTCTAACCCAGTTCACTTGTATCTTGTTTCTGTTACTTTAATAAACATGTTTTTCTATATACCTTTTTGTGTTCCCCGTGTCTTTCTTTTGCCAGCATCACAACATATACATATATATATTCAAAGAAACAAATTACTCGTATGATTATCTTTGAAGAGGAATGCCGACGGAACTAACCAATATTTAACAGCCCCCCCCCAAGAGGTTCGCTTCCTGCAGCGTTCTCATATTAACCAGAACTTGTGTGATTTACCAACATCGTGGGTGAATGGGGGATTGGTTTGATAGCTTCTTGGGGAATCCATTTCGATTTCAGGAAATGATGTGTGAGTGCTTGTGCAGACAGATGTATTGCATGTACATTCCCTCCTACAATAAACAAACACCATTATCACATACAATTCTCATCTTATACGGAGGCGTGTGTGGGTACATACTCAGTCTAAGCCACACTCTCGGTTTTACAGGTGCGTACCTATGCGCAAGTTTTAGCATTTACGGCTTAATTAGTAACGTTCACAGAGATAGATAGATAGAGAGAGAGAGAGAGAGAGAGGATTGACAATTGAAGCAGGAAAAGTGAAACGTGTTTTTTTTTCTTTTTGTCTGTTCCGATGAACGAGCATTCTCCGTTGTGATGACCGCCATGATTTTCACAGCTTTTTTTTTTATTGTGTTAAAAAAACCCGCATCCGTTGACATTATCATCTATACAAGGGACGGACGGAGTCACGGATGGTGATTGGGGTGGATGTAGCGGGAGAGATGGGGGTGAGGCAGTTGTCGGTGTTATAATTGACGCTCCCAGCTTTTTGACCACCATTTTTATTTGTAGTTGTTGTAATCTTCTATGAAAGAAATATGACGGGACAAAGTGGAGAGAGAGAGAGCGAGAGAGCGCATAACAAGAGAGGAGGAGAGAGGGACAGAGAAAGAAAGGGAGAAATTAGATTTGAGATAAAGAATGAGAGCGGGAGGGGGATGAAACAGAGAGAGAGAGAGGGGGGGAGAGAGGAAGAGAGAATTAGACAGATGAGAGAGAGAGAGAATAATAGTGAAACAAAAACAAAAGAGAAAACAGAGAGACAGAGATAGTAAGCGAGAGAGAGAGAGAGGGGGGAGGAAAAAGGCAAAAAGAGAAATAAAACTCTCTTTCTCTCTGAAATGCAATAAGTGGAGGCGGGTAGGTTATTGGGTGGGCCTCAAACTTATTTGTTGGGTGGCGATCACAAAACAATGAAATTGAGCTGTTGACAGACATCAACAACAAGATGCAGGCAGCCCCCGCCCAAAAGAATGGCGGGTATCTTTTCCAGCAAAAAAAGAAAAAAAAAGAAAAAACTATCGGAAAAAAATGGGAGCAAAGAGAAAATAGGGAACGATTACGTCTATAAAATTATCTACGTGCAAAAGAAAAAAAAAATCTTCTTCTCTGAGGAATAAATAATTTTTGTTGTGGGAATTAATGAAATCTAACACCTGAATTGTTGATAGAATCACAAACGGTACGTTTCCATTTAAATTCAAGTATATAAACATTCCGTGACAATTGTTTTAATGCTATATTTTATTAAATTTCCGTGATACATAAATAATGTAATCACGTAGGGCTTCGCAAGTCAAAAATACAAGGGAGAGTCAAAAGTCTTGCATTCTTTGGATGATTTTGTCGAGGTGTTGAAAGCAATAAGCCACACTAGACTGTAAAATGCTGTGCTCGCCTGATGCTCTCTGAGTGTTACTCACCAGGTTTGCCTCTATGGCCAGGTTCGGTTATGTTTTATTTTTTTAATGTCATATCGTAGATTATTTGATACAAAAGCCATCCTTGAAGAACGCTAGTGATACTATTAAATCCATTGTTGGGGGGGATAAGGGGGTCCGTATATTTCTCAACGGTAGTAGTTAGAAAGTGAACGTAATAGCACGACCGGAATTCGAACTCGCTTATTTCAAGGCCGTAGTCCAGCACTTTTGCCCATACGCCACAGAGACTCCCTCGTGTGTCTGTCTTACTTCCTGGTATGGACAACCTGATCGCAATGTCAGTTCTTTATTTCGTCTTTGTGTCTTCAACTTTCTTCGAGATACTCACTATACAATAATAAACATTTTACAAGAGTTGTAAGATAATGGTTAGGGCTAATAAGCGGTTTGTAGCTTAAAGGAATGTTGTGAATGAAGCAAAGAATATCAGAAGAATTTTTGGATTAATCAGTTAAGCCTTTAACTAAACAATTCAAAGCCACAGAATACTTTTTTGCTCTTATCACGAGAGAAAGAGAGACAGACAGACAGACAGATGGGAAATAGAAAATAGAGAGAGAGAGAGAGAGAAACAGCAAACTGGTAAACCAAAAAGAGAGAAAGCAAAACAGAGGACAGGCAGATAGAAAAAGGAAAGCAGAATAGAGGAAAATAGGAGAGAAAGAGATAAAAAAAACAGAGAGAAAGAGAGAGGGGAAAGAGAGAGACAGAGAAGAATCCTAAAATAACGATTGTGATTAATACACAATTCGCCAAAAATAAATAAAATAAAATAAAAAGACCTGTGTTAATGGAACCAAGAATATCCGAAATATATCTGAACAGTCCAGTCGTCTGGCGCTGTAGAATACACCGACTGCATCACTCGTAACGAGTGTCATGGATATGACATGAAACCATTTGATAGAGTGACTAGTCCTAAAGCTTAAGAAAAAGTGGAGCACCACTTCATTGCCATTACTCTCAGGTCCACTTAAATCCGGAATACCTTGTAGGGCCCAATCTATGAGTCAAATAGTACTATTTAATCATTTACTCAATTTGAGGCCTTTTAATTGTGTGCAAACAAATTAAAATTTCATACTGAATTGAATTAGAATTGCATAGCAATGATTAAAACCATTTAACTTTGGCTCGCTTAAAAATGTTACCTACAAACCATTCGTTTATTTTATATATATATATATATATATATATATTATATATATATATATATATGAAGAAAAACTGACAACAAGTAATCCAAATAGAAAGGGGGGATTTATAGAGAAACAAAGTCAGTCGACACTATAGCGTTTCGGTTCCGCTGAACCATCATCAGGGCTATGAGGGGTTACATTAGTGATGTTAAGTATAGATGGATGTATAAAAAGTGTAAAAATATATAAAAATTTTGAAAAGTTGTATAAGAAAAGTTGGCTGTTTATGACAAGAAAAATTGGCCGTTAATCATCTTTCTCTATAAATCCCCCCGCTTTCTATTTGGATTACTTGTTGTCAATTTGTCTTCACAAATTGTCGGATTGCTATCCATTATTTTCTTCCATATATATATAGTCAGAAGAATTACCCTGATGACCCGGTTCGGTGAATCCTGGGTAGATTTCTTTTGACTCTGTAGGAAATTCGCATTTCACACAACTTAGTGTATTGAGCACTCTTACGTTTAGCTTAAGGTATTCTAGTGGTGTTTTTTTTTCTTTTGACTAGACATTGCGTTCGTGGTTGATTATTTTCAAGCAGTACGAATGTTTTTAGTCTTTTTTTTTTAATGGAACTTTTTCCCAAAAATATCTGTTTGTGTAATAGCTTTTATTTGCAAATGGTATCATCGGTTTGTTTGTTTTTTCCCCACACTGACAGAATAATAGAATAGGAATAAAAACAATACAAAATTACTTATATATATATATATATGAAAGTAAATAATGGAAAGAAATCCGACAGCATGAAGAAAATTAATCCAAAAGAGATGAATTTATTATGATAGAAAGTCAACGTTAAAAGCTTTTGATTTTAATAAAATTTCATCAGGACTTCCAGATGGTGAAAAATGTTACTTGAAATGCGATGGATGTTTTATATATATATATATATATATTATATATATATATAAGGATTTAACATTAAATAACCTACAAAGGGTTGACATAAAACACAACCAACAAAATACATCTGAAAATCTTTTGAATTAAACAGTTAAACCTGGAACCAAAACACAGTTCCAATCGACAGAATCCTTTTTACTCCTCTCTCAAAAATTCCAAATCTCAAAATATTCAAATTGAGCACCTCACAATTTGAAATGGCTGTGAGAGACAGAGCGAGTCTTCATACAGGGTGTTGGCAATTTAAATGGCGGTGAAAACTTAGTTTTAAAAAAATATCCCGCTCTTTCTTCTTCTCCTCCTCATCTCTTTCTTTAACTTTGTTCCTTTTTAGCACCCCGAAAAGATACAAGCACATCCTAAAATAACAGCCAAGAGGAAAAGATCAAAAAATGATAATTATCGGACCATCTGTTAAAGAAATTCGAAATCGTCAAGCAGAAATATTACATTACTAATAAAGTCAATGATGATGTTTCTCGTTCTTTCTCCTTTTTCGTTTTCTTCACCTCCTCCACCAAGATGGTCCTAATTAATGGAACAAGAACATACACTTTCGAAGACCACATACGATTCTTGCTGGCCCATCATAGACACAGCTACACACAGTTATCTAAATACGAAAAGACAGGAATATATTCAAAATGATTTCGAAGTAGAAAAACAGATGCAGTCATTATTTGTATTTAGTTTTTAGCCTTCTGTCCAAGCATAAATAAAAAATGTACGCATTTTAAATGAACAAATCCATCTTTTAGAAAAAATAAAGAAAAAAAAGAAAAAGAATAATAATAATGATGATAACAATAATAATACTTATAAAAAAAAGAAATAATGAAATAAAAATACAATGAAATAAAGAATAAATAGCTAAAATAAGACATTTTTCAATTACATTGAATCCAAACATAGTTGTGTCATCTTAACTAATACTGGTGTTTTCGTTATTGGCAGTCAACCTCAGAAATAAACATGTAGTAGTAGTAGTAGTAGTAGTAGTAATAATAATAATAATAAGAAGAAGAAGAGAGATAGAGAGAAAGAAAGACAAGTCAGAGAGAGAGAAAAAGACGAGAGAAATAGTGAGAGCGGTAGTGAATGACTGAAAGAGTTGGGGGGGGCGTTAGCAAAAGATAGAGAGCGAGAGAAAATCAATGAGAGAGAGAGAGTTAGAAAGAGAGATATTTGATTAGACTGAGAAAGATTTTAGAGTGAGAGTGAATTAGCGAGAGACAGAGAGAGACTGATACTATTTACCAACCCCTCCGCTAGGGCAGGATATGACACAAGGTCAGTTTTTAAGCGGAGTTTTACAGGTTTCAATTCAGAGTTTTCCTTCTCCTAGACTAGTTGCCTAACCAAGGCTAAAGAACCTAGTCTGTCCTACTATTTACCCATAGCTGGAGGGAGAATAATTGGATTCATACCTTCCCGACAGAGAGAGACTGATGGTTATAGAAAATAATTGGGAGAGATCAAGACAGAATTAAAGAAACAAAGTTGGAGAGAGGGAGACAGACAATCGGAGAGAGGGAGAGACAGACAGACAGAAAGTTAAAGAAAATGAACGGAAAAGATCAAAACAGAATGAGAGCAAATTAGAGAGTGAGGGAGAGGGGAGACAGACTGATAAAAGGAGTGTAAAAGAATGAAAGAGACGTAAAAAAATAGAAAGAAGAGAGAAAGAATTTTATGAAAGAAATACACAAAAATGGTAAGAGAAACAACTGTATGGATACTTCAAGCGACAAATTTAGATATTTCTCGCGAGATGTCCTGGACAGGGTTAAGAAAAGAAAACCTCAAGTGAGAAACTGAACACAAAATAATGCCATAAGGATAAATCATATCAAAGTAAGTAAAGTTGTCTCCCTTTAGTCGTGGGTGACCCCGAAGGCTCCCTTTTCAATAGCTACTACACCGAAGTGTAGGGAACAGCGCTACTCCTTTCCCTGGATTGCTCCACTTTACTCTTGATCCATACCTTATATTGCTGAGTGTTAAGCAAGGAGGCATCAAGTACCATTTTTTGAGTCTTTGGTATGACTCGACCTGGGATTGAACCCCGGTCTCCCGGTCCATTGGCGAACACTCTAACCGCTTGGAATATCAAGTGTAGATTATGTGGTGACAGCGATTAAACAGTTTATCCCATTGTAAGCGAATGCCGTAAACTAACACAAAAGGAATACTAGACTAGGCACGACTGGGTGAGAAAGGTGATCCCCTGGGAATTGTGCAAGAGATAAAAATTTGACTAAGCAAGCAAATGGTTAATGCAGAAACCAGAATTACTCCTAGAAAATGAAACACTTTAATTCTTTGGAATTTTGATATACAAAAGGATCACCTAATCCCGACCAGACTTAGAGTCAATTAACAAGAAGAAAAAAAAGGTCTTTTCATCTAGTGAATTTTGTCGTTCTGATAGCTCACATAGTGAAAATGAAAGAAAGGTAAAAAGATTTTTTTTTTAAATACTTGAATCTTGCCAGAGAGCTGTAAAAAGTGACAGTAGTACCAATAATAGTTGGCGTGCAGGGAACAGTCCTAAAGAATTTGGAAAAGCGGGGGTGAAATTGGAAATCAGAGAAAGAATCGAGACTATACAAATCAACGCATTGTTGAGATCAGTTAGAATACTGAGAAGGGTCCTGGAGACCCAACGAACCTTGTTGTCACTCAAACTCCAGTGAAAAGCCACTAACTGATGCTAATTTGAAGCAGACGCAAGAAGAGAAATTATAATGATTAACAACCCGTTATCTAAAAAATAAAAGGATAATCAATTAGCACTATTAGTGTATAAAAACAATTGCAACATGGCGCCAACAAATTGAAAGAAGAATAAAGGAATGTGTTATAGGTGTGATTTAGATGTTTGCAAACCTTAATTGCTCTCGTAGCTTTGTTTGTAAAGCAGCTGACACGAATAACTAGGCTTCCCGGGAGGAAAAAGGGGATATGAATTTGAGACGCATCGAGAGTTTATCCTTTATTCTTGTCTTTGATACGTCATGTTCTTTGCCCTGTTGATACATAAACTGTATCTCCTGCAGGATAATAAGATACCCCATAAAAAAGAGTGTTCTGTATATGACAGTACACTGTATCAGATAATGAGATTCTAGTTGAAAATATATGGGGAATATTTGATTCCATATAGTTGTAAATCATTTATATTAAAAATAGTAACATGAAGCTATAATTGTTTACAAAGGTTTTTTTTACCATATAATTCCTCTCAAATTAACAGTGACAAATAGGAATACTTGATGCTATATAACTGTAAATTATTTGTATAAAAAAGTTACATGAAGCTGTAATTGTTTACTAAGGATTATTAGTTACTTGAAACCATAAAACTGTTTCCCCTAACAATTAGTTTCAACGGTTGATAATAAAATAAATAATACTACATAAAATAATGCAACAAGGAGGGATTTCCTAGAAAGAGGAAAAAACTAAAATAATGTACAAATACCAACACAAATAACAGCCATACCCAATAAAAAGGATTAAAAAAAAAACGTCTTCGACATAAAAATAACACAAGGGTTGACTTGCCGTAAAATCCAACCAACCAACCAACCATTTAACTATGTGCAAAAAATGACCAATTAAATAGAAAGAATTACTAGAAACCATATAATTATTTGTATTAGATAGGTAAACTTGAGACCATCGAACAGTGAGCAAATTACAGGGTGTCTCAACATACACGGGACCTATGTGACTGCTAATAACTCTCCTAATAATACTGTTGTGTTCTATTTTGTTTCAGATTTGAAAATAGTACACTATAACAACTATTAATCCTCGATCACAAGAGAAGAAAATTATTTTACGTTTACTTATTTGGAAACAAAATCATTTAAAACTGTCTCATAATTGATGCAACTCATTAATCTAATAATAATTTATTACTGAGACAAGAAACTCAAAAAAAGATTGCATGTCCTAGAAGCTAATATAATAACAATTAAAAATATTAGTTTGATGTCTCTGGCTTAAAAGATGTATTTTTTACATGACATGTTCCAAATGACCGCCATTGCGCTTGTCTCAGTAATAAATCATTATCATATTAATGGACTGTTTCTAATTTGAGACAACCTGTATTTGCATTAGATAGAAATAATTGAGATCATATAATTATTAAAAAAAAAACTTAAGAGGCAACTTTACAAAAATATAGATATAAATGTACAATGAACGCTCTTCCCAAACCTTTAGGCATAAAATACCCATATACGTTTTGACATGCCATTAAACTTGAATCAATCATTTTCTATAACAAAAAAAGCAATTCATGAGTTGCGAAAAGACTAAACAAAACAAAAAAGAAAATAAAAAGAAAATTAAAAAGATGAAAGAAAACGCTAGTCAAAATTAATAATGATTGACTAATCTTGACGTTAAAAAAGTAAAAGGTAATTTGAAAGTTTTGCTTAACTAAGTGAAATTTCCGCCCGACGGGGTTTTAAGCTATTTCCTGCGGAAGCCCCATAGGGTGCCTTTTCCCCGCTCTTTCCCCATAAGACATCATTGGATTTGAATCTTACCTTACATAAGCAACGAAACGGGAAAAATCAATATTTTATCAGAGACATTACGTAAATTAACCATTATGACAGTCTTGCTGGCTAGTCGGTGTCTCTCCCAACAATGTTATTTTTAAAAGATCTATCAGCTGCCGAGTTTGGTTGCAATCGTATCTAGTGTGTAACACTTAAGTTTTTAGTCCAAGTGAAGCAGACCCCAACTATAGCGGACAGACAGCTGACAAATACCTGATCAGTTTTCTATCCAATTTATTCAGTAATTGTTATCCAGGGTCCTTTTGTGACCAACTCTGATGTGTAGAAACCCTGTTGGCTAGTTTTAGAATACACTGACAAATAAATACACACAGAGAGTTGGTTGGTTGGGTTGGGTTTTATGGCATATCAACCTTTGTAGGTTATTTAACGCCAAGTCTATTTTTATAAAATAGTCCTATTTCAAACAATTCAGCATAAGTACGCAGTTTAAATGTAAATACAGTTTAATAGTGAAAAACATTTCTATTTCAAGCTATTCAGCTTAGTCAAACAATTCAGTTTAGCATAGGTATGCCGTTAGTTCTATTTAACCCATAGATAGGGCCCTATCAGGTGCTACCACGCCGGGCCAGAGTGGACCTGGGACCAATGGTAATGAAAGGGTGCTCCGCATTCCCCAAAGCCCCAGCATCATTGGAACCTCACCATCAGATTGCTTAGTCTCATTGGTGGGGGTCTTACCCCTCTGCAGAGGTGCAATCGATGTATTCTATAGCCCTAGCCAACTGGGCAAACACACACAGACAGGAATGAACAAAATGTAACAGTTCGTTCGGAAGACATTAATGGAATGAAATTGTAAGAAATACAGAAATATATTAATTAGCTAAAATTAATAAATAGGTATAGATCGTGGTGTAATGGTTATCGTCGTAAGAAATGGACACGGCGACACGAGTTCAAATCCTAGACGAGACTGATTGCATTTCACGTAACACCAATACCCTTGGGAAAAGTATGAATCCAATTATTCTCCCTCCAGCTATGGGTAAATAGCAGGGCAGACTGGGTTCTTCAGCCTTAGTGAGCGCAACTAGTCTAGGAGAAGGAAAACTCTGAATTCAAACCTGTTAAACTCCACTTAGAAATTGACCTTGTGTCATATCCTGCCCGAGCGGAGGGGTTGGATAAATATGAAATAGGTATAGATCGTTATGACTTACTGACTATTTATCTATACTCGTAAGGTAGTGGTTATCATCATATGAAATGAATACAGCGGACAAAGTTCAAATCCTGGACGAAGCTGTATGCATTTCACCAAGTACTAATAACCTTCGGAAAAGTAGAAATCCAGCTATTCTCCCTTCAGTTATAGGTAAATGAAACAGACCTTGGTATGGCAACTAGTCTAAGAGAAGGAAAACTCTGAATTCAAACATAAGCTCCGCTTCAGAAATTAAACTTGTGTCTTTTCTGGTCATGTAGAGAAGTTTGTACTCATATATGATAGGGCAGACTGGGTTCTCTAGCGTTGGTAAGACAACCAATCTAAGAAAACGGAATTCAAACCAGCTTTACTCCAATAAGATATACCAAGTGTCAAATCTTGCTCATGGGGGAGGAGTTTTGTAAACGCATGCATATACTTACTTTAATATACATAAGCAGTTTTCTACATATATAACCACGTTCGGATGAAGTGTTGTTTGGATCATGTGACTAAATTAAAAGTAAGATAAACTAAAAATCAAGATGAAAGAAAGTACTATCGAAAAATGGTCGTTCTTCTTGATTTCTTTACCCACTAAAAGTGACAGATTTGATTATGTTACGT
>CAUZXS010002415.1:37500-52500 GCA_963585895.1 Sepioteuthis lessoniana | reverse complement strand
TCGACACAATAACGTTTCGGTTCTAATGAACCATCATCAGGACTATGAGGGATGATATTAGTGAGGTTAAATCAACGATGGATGTTTAAAAGTGCAAAATACAAAAACTAAGGAACATTTGTATGATAAGAAAAATTTGGCCGTTTAATCAGTGAATCAGCGTTTGTTTGTTTTAAATTACGTCATTTCACTTATTAGAAATATTGTGTAGAATTTATGTTCCGTTTGTTTATCGAGAAAGATTTCGAATCAATATAAGCATATATTGTTAATACTCGGTAGTAAAAATATGATAAAATTACAATCTACCTAAGTAAAGCTGGGTGGTCAAAATTTTACTTCTCCGTATAAACTGTTGTTTTATTTGAAAGTAGTCACTGTCATCAAGAAAATAAAAGGCTACAGCAGTTCCATCTACAACTAGTGGGATGAACTGTTTCATTTTGTCTTGTCATATATACTCATAGTAAAAAAATATAAGAAAATAGACAAATGTATTTCTTACGTTATTGTGACCAGGAAATCCTAAAGGTTCGTACTTACCTAAAAAAGAAAAAAAAAACATTAGTACAAAGGATTTAAAAAAATATTCACTGTCATTAAAAATATATACATATAAAACAGAATTTAACGAATAAATAAAAAATGTAATACTATGGTTACAATGGGGTTCTCTCACAAAGTTGGTCATGGAAAACTTGAGGAGATGAAGAGGTTACAAAGTTTCAATGCAGTAGATTTTGGTAATAAATAATACCTAACAATATTGTATAAAGTTCCATTAGAAATAATAAGTTTGCAAAAAAATTGTTCAGAGATTCACTTACTGGTGACTATTGTATATAAATATAATCATCCACAGACAGACTGTTTCGTTGTATCACAACTCTTCAGTGTGGCTAGACATGCAGGACGCTTCAAGGTAGGATTGGAACCTGCCTAACTTTACGTTAGATCGATAACTTACAGTGCGGTATGTTATCGGTCTAACGTAAAGTTAGGTAAGTTTCGATTCCAGCTTTAAGTGTCCAACGTGTCTAGCCACACTGAAGAGTTGTGACACACACACACACATATATATATATATATATAGCATTCCCTCATACCAAAAAGTTTGGTTATATAATATAGACACACACAGTCTATACAATTTTATCAAGATTCTTTCCAACTTCCAGACAAGTATTCTAATTTCAAGTTTGAATTGGTAGGTGAATTAACCAAATTTTTCTTCCCAAGCGCTTTCGGACCCTTCATAGAGCATCATCGGGTGGCAGGGGGTTTACAAATACCAAGAATAGTTTTTAAAATTGCTAAAATGTGATGAAGTTATTTTTTTTTAAACACTAGTGGAGCGGGATGGAATTTGCGTGCATAAGTTTCATATAAAAATCAACGTTGAAACACCTGAAGAAGGATGCATCGGCCGAAACGTAGTGAATATAATAAAAAACTGAAGACAATAGTCTACGTTGGCAAATCTTTAAAAAGTGAACTTAGCTGGTAGCGGTTTCGTTTTTGGGTGACGAACCGAGATTGATCATACCGAGTGGAGTCCAGCTGGCGTGGGAGGGTATTATGTTGAAGGAGCGGAATCCCGCCAGTGACCCAGCACTTTTTTTTAATCAAACAAGTGCATTTATTACACATGTTTACACTAAATGAAAAAAAACAAACTATCAAGCTTCATCTAAAAATTGAGACAAATAAGATTTCAATTAGTAGGATACCTAGACATTCTATTAAAATTCTATGTATACCTGGAATTTTAAAAGAATGTCAAGGGATTCTTTAACAAATCATGAAGAAATAAAGTAGGTAAAGTTGGCGACCTTAGTCGAGGGTGACCCGAAGGCTCCCTTTTCAATAGCTACTACACCAAGGTGTAGGGGAGGGCGCTAAGTAAGAAATATGTAGTCAGGGGAGATCTGAAGGCTTACTAATCATTACTATGTTAATGAACATTAACATAGTGGGTAGAGTATTCGCCAATATTCCGGGAGACCGGGGTTCAGTCCTATGTCAGGTCATACCAAAGACTCAAAAATGGTACTTGATGCCCCCTTGCTTAACACTCAACATTATAAAGAACGGATCAAGAGTAATGGGAGCAAACCAAGGAAATTAATAGTACCCTCCCCTCAGCTTGGAGTAGAAGCTATTGAAAAGGGAGCCTTTGGGTTATCTTTGACTATGTTTGGTTAACTTACTTTGAAATATTCCCAGTGACCTTACTTCACTACTTATGTCTTGGCGACAAAAGAACAAGGGGAATCAGTACACCATCCCCTCTGCTTGGAGTAGAAGCTATTGAAAAGGGAGCCTTCGGGTTGTCCTTGACTATGTTTGGCCAACTTATTTTGAAATATGCCCAGTGACCTAACTTCATTACTTGGTGACAAAAAAAACAACAACAGACACATAGCAAAAACCTACTCGTGTTTATTATGGATGTGACAAGTTTTGACTGGTCTCATAAAAAGATTGATGGGTTGTAGTTTTTGTTCTGTCAATAGAGGAAAGGTTAATTCTTTTACAAACCATTGCTCCACTGCTTAAGCCTCAAATATACGTCTATTTCTCTTAGCATCTAAGACTCACATCTTTACTTTTAAAAATCTCACTCATCTATCCATGACTGTCCTCAGCTAATCACAAGGAGTTTCATAAGTTTTTCATAGCTGTAAATTTGAGCTTTGACCCACCATGTCAATCACTCTTAAATGAATATTCTTCATATCTATTAGATGTTTACTTGTTTGGGTTTATGACATATCAATCTTTGTTGGTTATTTAATGCCAAATCCATTTTTAGACAAATTAACAGTTCTATTTCAAACAATTCAGTTTAGCATAAGTACACAGTTTGTCAAAAACATTTTTTCAATCAATTCTGTTTAGCCAAATAGTTCTATTTCAAATAATTCAGTTTTGTTTATACACAGATAAATGTTAAAAACAGTTCTATTTCAAATAATTCAATTTAGCATACAAAAACAGTTCCATTACAAATAATTCAGTTTAGCATAAGTACGCAGTTTAAATGTCGGAACAGTTCTATTTCAAGCAATTCAGTTTAGCCTAAGTACACTGCTTAGTTCTATTTAACCTATAGATAGGACCCTATCTGGTGCTAACACTCTGGGCAAGATTGGACATGGGAGCAATAGCAGTGAAGAGGTTCTCCACATTCCCTAAAGCTCCAGCCTTACTGGAACCTCACCATCAGATTTTTTAGTGTCATATCGTCGTATTGGGGTCGGGTGGGGAATCTTACCCCTTTGCAAAGGTGCAGTCGATGTGGGGGAACCTCTGTAGCGAAATAGTTCTTACATTTAGTGTTTGAAATTTATATGTAAACGTACTAATTATTATGGAAGCTGTCGTAAGGTCAGAGAAAGCCAGGGAGAATACTCTGATGACAGGAATGATACAATACATTCATATGAAAGGTGCCCTGGGATTAAAAAAAAAAAAAGCAAAGGAAAATTCTTTGATGATTGAATAATGATGTCATAAATTACTATGAATAACAGATTGTCTTGTTGAAAGATATTATAAGATATTTCGGAGGTGCCCGTGGTGTAATGGTTATCGTCGTAAGAAATGGACACGGCGACACGAGTTCAAATCTTGGACGAGACTGATTGCATTTCACATAGCACTAATACCCTTGGGAAAGGTATGAATCCAATTATTCTCCCTCCAGCTATGGGTAAATAGTAGAGCAGACTAGGTTCTTCAGCCTTGGTGAGGCAACTAGTGTAGGAGAAGGAAAACTCTGAATTCAAACCTGTTAAACTCCGCTTAAAAACTGACCTTGTGTCATATCCTGCCCGAGCGGAGGGGTTGGTAAATATGATAAATTTGATAAGATCAGAGATAGCTAAGGAAACTTCTTTGATGACTGAATAATGATGCTATGAATTTAAACAAAAAAATGCAAACTTTCTACATCAATTGACTATTGTTTATACAAAATCTTTCTTTCCCATAAACTAATAGCTTCATAATCTATGTCGTTTATTTAATTAACTGAAACATCAACATCTTTCAGTAAACAATATGATTGTTGGACAAATAAGCTGAATAAATAAAACACAGATGGACATAAATCAGGAGAGAAGAACAACCAGATTTCTGAACTATCATAGGATGAGCAGAATAGTAGATGTAAACAAAAAAGAAATTTTAACTACAAAAATCAAGTGAAGAAACAAACAGTGAGCAACATCCTTTTTCACAATCCTGACTCAGGGTCATTAGCCACCCAGCTGTTAATACCCCAAAAATTCCATGCTTCCTTCTGGACTTGCACTCGTCAGCAAAGAAGGATGAGTCAGATCATCTTTCTAGCAAAGAGATTCTTAAACAAGCTGAATTATGCAGCAATAAATAAATAAATAAATAAATAAAAGTTAGCTAAACCAATTCTTTCTTGACTGCAGTATATATTACTAAGGGTCACTATTCGAATAAAACTAGAAAGTACAGTAGATGAAAAATAAGTTTTAGGAGTCTAACTCCTGTAAATTGAGTGATTATGTACATTTATAAATCTGTGTAAATGTTTATATATATTAAAATCAAATATGTTTTTGTATCTCCCTCTCTCTCTCTCTCTATATATATATATATATATATATATACATGCATAAAATATTAAAACGTCCATATACATATGTGCGTGGGTATGTATATATATATATATATATATATTATATATATATATAAAAACATTGACACACGTGTATATATTGAAATCAAATGTTTGTGTGTGTGTGTGTGTGGTAAAAGTCAATTTTTAATATAATAAATATATATATATATATGTGTGTGTGTGTGTGTGTGTACACGCAATAATTTGAATATCATATAATATATATATACACGAGTGCGTGTGTGTGTACACGCAATCATTTGAATATCATTTAAAATATATGATATACATACACACACACACACACACACACATATATATATATATATATATATACATGTGTGTGTGTGTGTAATATAAATGAGTAGTACATGATTTTACTGAAAATCCGTATATTTCCGTAGACTAGAATTAATGCAAACATTACTGATAGAATAAGTGTGTGTGTGTATATATATATATATATATATATATATATATATATATATATATATATATATATATATAAATACATTTCTAATGATTTTGTGATGGATTTATTATGGGGATGAATTGAAAACCAAGAAGAAAGGGATTGTCAATGATCAGGAAATAAGGCAGGCATAATTGAGAGAACAGTAAATTTAAAAGCATTGCTAATGATTTTAGCATAGAAATAACATGCCAATCATTTGCATTACAAATTTGACAGAGCAGTAATGAAGATAGGATTGGTAATTTAAGAAGTGATTCATTTATATCCAGTTTGCCTTGAAGAATATATCAAATCCGGGTTTGGTTGGTTGAATCGTTGTGTTTCATGGCATGTCAACTCTTGTAAGTCATTTTGTAACAAATCATATATATATATATATATATATATATATATATATATATGTAATTTGTAGGAGAATAGTTAGTTGGTAACATTAGTTTTAAATGAGCCAGAGCTCATCAGCTTGCACAAATGTTTTGTTCGTTTGGGCTTTATGGCATATCAACCTTTGTAGATTATTTAATGCCAAATCCATTCTTATACAAATAACCAGTTCTATTTCAAACAATTCAGTTTAACATAAGTACAGATTTTTATTGTCTAAAACATTTCTATTTTTAGCAACTCACCTTAGTCAAACCGTTCTATTTCAAACAATTCAGTTTAGCATAAATACGTTGTTTAAATTTCAAAACGGCTTCATTTCAAGCAATTCAGTTTTGCATAAGTACGCAGTTTAGTTCTATTTGACCTATATATAGGACGCTGTCAGGTGCTACCACTCCGGTCCACAGTGGACCTGGGAGCGATGGCAATGAAGGGGTACTCCGCATTCCCCAAAGTTCCAGCATTATTGGAACCTCACCATCGGATTGTTTATCATATCCAGGACACTCGTTGAGGAAGGTTCTTACCCATCAGCCGAAATACAGCCGGTGTATTCTGGATCCCGCCCCCGGCCGACTGGGCAATACACAGAGTTAAGTCCTCTCTTAAGATTTAGTTCAAAATTAATTATTTGTTTGCACACAGTTAAATGGTATTGAGTATTGCAGATGATTAAATACTTTTATTTGACCAATAAATGGGAACCTAACAGCTACTACCACACTAGGTCAAAGTGGACCTGAGAGTAATGGGCTACTCCTCATTCTTTAGACCTACCGAACTGGAGCCTCATTTTGCAGTTTAGAGACAAATCCAGATGCTCCTTTTTTAAAGGGGAGGGGTCTTTCTCCTCTGCTGGAGATACAGTCAGCCCCACCGACAGGAGAACAGAAAAGGTAATACGTTTTAGTTAATGCTATTTAATTTTTCTGTCTTTTCTTTTAGGAAATTAGCTCAATTAGATTTTAAAACAAAGAATAAAACTAGATTACCGAACCACGTTTGTTAAACATAATTAGTTCCAAAATTATGTTCGACAACATATTTGTTCGGAAACTTAAACAATACTTCTTATAAGAAATAGTTAAGTAATTTACTAAAATTTTTCTCATTAAGGATTTTTAGACTATTGTCTTCATCTTTATTGTTATTTCCACAGATGATCGTCTCCTTAGAAGCTTATGTGCCCTGCTGGAGACAATCATCAGGAGGTTGCAAGTTCAATCCTGACTGCCGGCGAGTAACGATACAGGAATACTTATCCCTTGTACCCGGTTATGGCCTACGGAATCAGAACAGACGATCCCCGTGGATTCAATAAAGGACGTAGTTCGAAGTTCCGAGTAGGTTCCCGAGTTCGACAAACCCCTGAAGAAGGCCGGAGGACATATCGACCGAAACGTTGTGGAAATAACAATAAAGATGAAGACAATAGTCCGAAAACCCTTAATAATAAAAATCATCAAGCTTCGTCTCAGAAATTTAGACAAACACCTGAAGAAAGCCGAAGGACATTTCGGCCGAAACGTTGTAGAAATAACAATAAAGATGAAGACAATAGTCCGAAAACCCTTAATAATAAAAATCATCAAGCTTCGTCTCAGAAATTTAGACAAACACCTGAAGAAAGCCGAAGGACATATCGGCCGAAACGTTGTAGAAATAACAATAAAGATGAAGACAATAGTCCGAAAACCCTTAATAATAAAAATAATCAAGCTTCGTCTCAGAAATTTAGACAAACACCTGAAGAAAGCCGAAGGACATATCGGCCGAAACGTTGTAGAAATAACAATAAAGATGAAGACAATAGTCCGAAAACCCTTAATAATAAAAATCATCAAGCTTCATCTCAGAAATTTAGACAAACACCTGAAGAAAGCCGAAGGACATATCGGCCGAAACGTTGTAGAAATAACAATAAAGATGAAGACAATTGTCCGAAAACCCTTAATAATAAAAATCATCAAGCTTCATCTCAGAAATTTAGACAAACACCTGAAGAAAGCCGAAGGACATATCGGCCGAAACGTTGTAGAAATAACAATAAAGATGAAGACAATAGTCCGAAAACCCTTAATAATAAAAATCATCAAGCTTCATCTCAGAAATTTAGACAAACACCTGAAGAAAGCCGAAGGACATATCGGCCGAAACGTTGTAGAAATAACAATAAAGATGAAGACAATAGTCCGAAAACCCTTAATAATAAAAATCATCAAGCTTCATCTCAGAAATTTAGACAAACACCTGAAGAAAGCCGAAAGACATATCGGCCGAAACGTTGTAGAAATAACAATAAAGATGAAGACAATAGTCCGAAAACCCTTAATAATAAAAATCATCAAGCTTCATCTCAGAAATTTAGACAAACACCTGAAGAAAGCCGAAGGACATATCGGCCGAAACGTTGTAGAAATAACAATAAAGATGAAGACAATAGTCCGAAAACCCTTAATAATAAAAATCATCAAGCTTCGTCTCAGAAATTTAGACAAACACCTGAAGAAAGCCGAATGACATATCGGCCGAAACGTTGTAGAAATAACAATAAAGATGAAGACAATAGTCCGAAAACCCTTAATAATAAAAATCATCAAGCTTCATCTCAGAAATTTAGACAAACACCTGAAGAAAGCCGAAGGACATATCGGCCGAAACGTTGTAGAAATAACAATAAAGATGAAGACAATAGTCCGAAAACCCTTAATAATAAAAATCATCAAGCTTCATCTCAGAAATTTAGACAAACACCTGAAGAAAGCCGAAGGACATATCGGCCGAAACGTTGTAGAAATAACAATAAAGATGAAGACAATAGTCCGAAAACCCTTAATAATAAAAATCATCAAGCTTCATCTCAGAAATTTAGACAAACACCTGAAGAAAGCCGAAGGACATATCGGCCGAAACGTTGTAAAAATAACAATAAAGATGAAGACAATAGTCCGAAAACCCTTAATAATAAAAATCATCAAGCTTCATCTCAGAAATTTAGACAAACACCTGAAGAAAGCCGAAGGACATATCGGCCGAAACGTTGTAGAAATAACAATAAAGATGAAGACAATAGTCCGAAAACCCTTAATAATAAAAATCATCAAGCTTCATCTCAGAAATTTAGACAAACACCTGAAGAAAGCCGAAGGACATATCGGCCGAAACGTTGTAGAAATAACAATAAAGATGAAGACAATAGTCCGAAAACCCTTAATAATAAAAATCATCAAGCTTCGTCTCAGAAATTTAGACAAACACCTGAAGAAAGCCGAATGACATATCGGCCGAAACGTTGTAGAAATAACAATAAAGATGAAGACAATAGTCCGAAAACCCTTAATAATAAAAATCATCAAGCTTCATCTCAGAAATTTAGACAAACACCTGAAGAAAGCCGAAGGACATATCGGCCGAAACGTTGTAGAAATAACAATAAAGATGAAGACAATAGTCCGAAAACCCTTAATAATAAAAATCATCAAGCTTCATCTCAGAAATTTAGACAGCTAATTTACTAATTCTTTTGCGTATGACCGGAACACCAAATTAAACTTGAATTCACTCGAGAAGGTTTGCTTGTCGAGCTTGTGGAATTATGCCTTCTTGTCCATTAGATGAATGTCTATTTACGTGCCTACAGTTATATATGATATGGAAAGACATTTATCTTTAGAATAGATAACACATAAAAATATGAATACAAAAAAGAAAAGGGACGGTATATTGTTTTGAAGGGGAGTCTCCCTCCATAAAATGACTGGGTGATTGTCCTTCTTGAGTTTTTCCCTTCTCTGTCTCTTGAGCTCAATTGAATCTTCTTTCTTAGCAGTTTCTTTCTTATTCTCTTTGACTAAGAACCTGTTCGACGTTATTTTTGCCTTTATTGTAGAATTTTCCTAAAGCGCGACATAGCTTTATCTTTGAAAATTTTCACTGCTCGATTTGCTATCACTGTATCAAGATATTATTTTTCCACAAAAAGATTAACTTCACCAAATTTTGCACACATTTTCTTAAGAAACACGGAACATAGACTCGACCGTGTTCGGTTTGCCTCGGCAGTCATTCACACGCGTTCCGTTTTAATCGGCTCGACTCGTGTATTCGGACTCCAAACATTTGTTCGATCAATGAGGAATTTTTTTTTTTCATTTTTTTTTTTTTTTGTCGAAATCTGAATTGTTCGACAATCGTGGTTTGGTTTAGTTTGGTTTGGTTAATGGCATATCAACCTTTGTAGGTTATTTAATGCCAAAGCCATCATACTAGAACAGTAGTGGTACTATTTAACTCATAGCTAGGAGGATAAGGGGGTTCATACTTTTCCGAAGGGTATTTGTCCGAAAGTGAACTCGCTTACTACGAGTCCGCAGTCCATCGCTTTAACCCCCACGAGGACACCCCCTCGACGATCGTGGTTCCATTGTATCCATGAAAAACAACGAACTATATTTTATTATTTTTTTTCAATCGTATCATAGTGATTGTTATGTTGATATTTTCTAATCATTTTCGGTTACAATAGGATTATTATCAACCTTGACTTTTTCATGACCTGGCAACGTTAGCCTTACTTAAAATTGAACCAGCCACCAAAATAGTTAAGGAATTTTTTTCTTTGAAGTAATATAGGATAGAATGACTACCCATCGTTGCTCGAGTGGATGGAATAAAGTTTGGTTTGGTTTGGTTTGGTTTTATGGCATATCAACCTTTGTAGGTTATTTAACGCCAAATCCATTTCTATGTAAATAATCTGCTCTATTTAAAACAATTCAGTTTAGCATAAGTACACAGTTTAATTGTCAAAAACATTTCAATTTCTAACTATTCAAGCAGTTGTATATAACAATTCGGTTATCCGGTTAAGTGTAAATACAGTTTTAATGTCGAAAAACAGTTCTATTTCTAATAATTCAGTTAAGCATTAGCACGCAGTTTAAATGTAAGTACGGTTTAATTGTAAAAACCATTTCTATTTCAAACTATTCATGGCAATGAAGGGGTACTCCGCATTCCCCAAAGCTCCAGCATTGCTGGAAACTCACCATCAGATTGTTTAGTGTCATATCCAGGACACTCGTTAGGGGGGGGGGGTCTTACCCCTCTGCAGAGGTGCAGTCAGTGTATTCTACAGCCCCAGCTGACTGGGCAATACACAGAGTTAAATGTCAAACAGTTTTATTTCAGATAATTCAGTTCGGCATAAGTACACAGTTTAGACGTCAAAAACAGTTCTATTTCGAGCAATTCAGTTCAGCACTAGTAAGCAGTCTCAATGTCAAAACAGTTCTATATTAAACAATTCAGTTTAGCATAAATACGCAGTTTAAATGCAAAAATCAGTATAGTGAAAGAAACACGTAGTTCAATTTAACCCATAGATAGGACCCTTATCAGGTGCTACCACTCCGGGCCAGAGTGGACCTGGGAGCGATGGCAATGAAGGGGTACTCCGCATTCCCCAAAACCCCTGCATTGCTGGAACCTCACCATCAGATTGTTTAGTGTCATATCCAGGACACTCGTTACGGGGGGTCTTACCCCTCTGCAGAGAAGCAGTCGGTGTATTCTACAGCCCCAGCCGACTGGGCAAGATGGAATAAAATCAAATAACAGTATTGTAATAAATATGTTCTATGAGATATTTCTTCTGAATCAATTTTTATTCATTAATTAAAATAAGTGGATCAAAGTAAAATCTATATCAAAATGGGGTTTCGTTCAGTTATTGAATAAATTCCAAAATCAAAATGAAAAATTGGTGCAATTAAGGTTTGGTTTCTTTGTATTTATGGCAAATCAACCTGCGTGGGTTATTTAATGCTAAAGCCATCCATCCAGAAAAGCAGCAATGATGCTATTTAACCCATAGCAGGAAGGATAATAATAGTGCGACTGGAGTTCGAACTCGCTTACTACGATTCCGCAGTCCAGCGCTTTACCCATTACACCACGAGGACCCCCCCACCGGTGCAATTAAGAAAATACGAATAATTATTATTAAGAAACACTTAAGCAATAATTAAGAGAATACTGACAATTGGAAATAATTATGCAAGAAATAAAATACAATTTTTAAAAATCATTGGCTGTTAAAAGAATCGCACAAGATTCATCTAACTTGCCGTTTTGTTTTCTTTAACATAGAAGATAAAATACGAAAAATTGAGACTGTTGATAATCGTCAATATTTTATATCGCTTCTCGGCCTTTTGGCTGGGCCGTCTGGCATTCGTGCCGGATGGGTGATCGAAACCAAGAGCAGACTCGGGGCCGAATAGGCCCCCGGTTTCGGCTGGGCAACCTCCGGGTGGGCGAGCTGCTTTTTCAGATCCGTTTGCACGCCTTGTATCGCACTAGACCTCACGGTCTAGTTCAAGGTATATTCTGGCATACGTACCCGGACCTAGATTTAGGTCCGTGATACGGCTTGACTCATTAGATCAACATTGCACTAAGTGGGTCAATGACTAGTAGGGTTCGAGTCTCGGCTCATTCCCGACCTTCCCCTCTCCTTTATCCCCACTTTAATCGGCCTTCGGGCTTTTGACCTTGTGTCAAGTCGTGTCTGGTGGGAGGCAACGACAAATATCGCTTCTCGGCCTTTCGAGAGGCGTTGTATCCAGTTGATGAGACACATTCGGCCGGCCGTAATGCGATGGGCGGTTCAGGTCGGATGTGTCTTGTCACTGGATATACCTCTGGCCTCAGGGGGCCGTCCCCCTAGGCTTTAACCCTCTTCGGAGGGGTTGGGTTTATCGCCCGGCGCCTGAGGCGCCCCTTTTAAGGGGAATGCCGACGGGGTCCGAGGCATTTTTGGAAATGCCGGGCGCGTGTGAGCTACGGCCCTGCGCCTGGCCCCACCCTAAAAAAGACCTTGTGCCATACTCGTCCGGTTGGTGGGACGGAGGACCAATACCATCGTCAATATTTTATGGTGTGAATATCTCTCCAAGCTATGAGTAAAATAGTTGGGTAGATTGGGCTCTCTTGTATTGGTAGGGCAACAGGTTTTAGTGAAGAAAAACCTCTGAATTCAAAACATGAAGAGAATTGTTCAGGAGAATCTATGGAACATTGATGTACCCTTCTATTTTAAGTTTCTCCAAGAAGTGTAGCTGGTTCTACACAAACCCTCACCACTATAAACAAATCAGATGCGTAGGTAGTTCGACAGTATATATTTAGCTGAACGGTTAGGTCTTTATATGATGAGATCGACCAGGGTTCAATCCCTGGTCGAGTCATACCAAATACTCAAAAATAATACTTGATACCCTCAGCAATATGAGCTATGTATCAAGGATAAAGTGAAGCAATCCAGGGAAAAGATAAGCGCCCTCGCCTACAGCTCGGCTTAGTAGCAATTGAAAAGGGAGCCCTCGAGTCACCCCCGACAACGGTCGCCATTTATATATATATATATATATATATATATATATATATATATATATATATATATATATGTATGTATGGGCTAACTCTTATGTCTATATATATATATATATATATATATATATATATAATACCAAGAAAGCGTTATATGATTCATTTTATTCTCTTTCATCTAATTTTTCATCCTTTTTAGCAACACAATCTGTTTCAATCTTGATTTGATTTTGAAAGAGAAAGACAAGGAATGTTATTGTAATGGGGTGTGTGTGTGCGCGTCCTGGGTTCGAATTCGGGTCGCCGATTCCATTTCCTACAAAGATAACCATTAATTCAAGTGTACCTCTGGCAGAATAAGGAAGGCTGTTCAAGGGCCAAGTATCATGGACATTCTAAAATAGGCTGTTCAAGGGCCTAGCATCCTGAATATTTTAATAGTAAATTTAGGTAGCGAGATAGAAAATATCTAACCTCATTTTAGGTAAATTCATTTTCCGAATGCTACCAGTATATCGTTTAAAATAGACTAAATACGGACGATCTCTATAAATAAATAAGTTAAACAAGGGCGATATCCATTTTTGTAGCCTATTTTTGACAAATTACAAGAAATGAAAGTGTGCCAATTAAATACGATGTCTATTGAATATAGTTTTATGCTAACACCACCTTCGCCCAGATTGAGTCTCCCGGTGATTTTTATTTCATCCATTTTGTTCTTTCGACATTTCCAGACTATTCTCGATACACTGTGTCTGCTTTCTTGAAGAAAGAAAGGAACAAAATAAAGATGAAAAGAAAATAAGCCAAAAAAAAAAAAATAAGTGGAGGTGGGGAGAAAATGTGTTAAAAATGTCTGTGTTTAAGTTCTTTTTATATTTACAAGAGACAAGTCTGTAAAACAAATAAATAAACAAGCAAAAATAAAATAAAATGAAGAAAGAAAAAAAAAGTAAGGAAAAAAATCACAAAAATAAAACACGATTTAACATCTTTCGACCCTCTGGCAAAATGCAAAGGCATTTGGTTGTCTGCAGTTAGTGGAAAAAAGCAATGATGTGTGACTCAGTGCAAAATAATAAAAGAGAAAGAAAGAAATAGAACTCTTCAGAAAAAAGAGTCATGTTTAGTACACTAACAACTAACTTGTACATTCTACCATTTTCGTTTACCTCTATCTATTTCTAAAATTCTTATTATTTTCGTATATAATCGTAACAAAGCAAAAACAGCACACTATAGCAATATTGTAATAATACACTGGGAAAATCTCTGCTTTAGATAATAAAGGATTTAACAGCCAAATTGTTCTAATAAATATCTCGATACGATGTTTCGTTTTTCGCCGGGTAACATACATAAAAAAAGATATTCTTTCTGTTACGATTATCGTTGTAGGAAACGAAATTCGTGACAAGAGTTCAAATCCTGGACGAGGCTGTGTTTCACTTCGTGCTGATTCTCTAAAGAAAAGTATGAATTTATTTGTTCTTTCCCAAGCAATGGGTAAATAGTAGGGCAGACTGATTTCCTTAGCCTTGGTAAGGCATCCTGTTTAAAAAGGAAAGTCTGAATTAAAACCAACATTACCTCGTGGAGGAGAGGTTGGGGAGATAGAGTGGCAGTTCGTTTATAGGCATTGTGAGACTGCAACACTTCCTCTTTTCTCCAGATTTATACGAAAAATTATATTCATATAAGTTTGTAAAGATATTTTATACTATTATCAAAATCAGCCCAGTCAGGCGGGTCATAGAATACCCCGACTGATTCTCTGCAGAGGGTAAGACTCCCACCAACTAGTGTCCTGGATATGACACTAAACAATCTGACGGTGAGGTTCTCGTAATGCTGGAGCTTTGGGTAATGCAAAATACCCCTTCATTGCCATCGTTCCCTGGTCCACTCTGGCCCGGTGTGGTATCCCCTGAAAGGTCCTACTATGAGTCAAATAGAATTGTTTGACATTTGAACTGAGTTTGAAAAAATGACTCAGATCAAATTGAATTGTTAGAAATAGAACTGTTTGCTCATTTAACTGAGTGCAAACAAACGAAGGATATTTGATTGAATTGGTAGTGAT
>CAUZXS010002415.1:2500-27500 GCA_963585895.1 Sepioteuthis lessoniana | reverse complement strand
GGATCAAGGGTAAGTGGAGCAGCCACGGGAGAGGTATAGCACCCTTTCATACACCTCGGTGTCGTAGCTATTGAAAAGGGAGCTTTCAGGTCGCCCCCAACTACATATATATTTTATTTCAAGAAAAAGAAATATTGGGTCACACTAGGATAATAAATTTATTTCTATCCAGTTAAGAGCATTGATATAAATCAAAGACTCTGAATGATTTTTTACCAGGACTTCATCATATATATATATGACAGATAGATAGATAGATAGATAGAGACACAGATTATCAAATAACCATAGTATATATATATATATATATATATATATATATATATATATATATATATGTAGGGGGAAAATAGCAGAGCAGACTTGGCTCAGTAAACTTGGTTAGGCAACCACTTTAGGAGAAAGAAAAGCTCTGAATTCAAACCAACTTACACCGCTTAAAATTGACCTTGTGTCACACATCCTAGAAGCAGAAGGGTTGGGTAAATGTATACATTGCATATTGTCAAATAGAAGGTAATTGTTGCCCAGAATTTCATTCTGATCTTCCTATCACCAGTTTACCGTTCCCCTCCCAAGCCATCGCTAGAGTTAACATTGACTTCACCACCTGACAACCACTAATCTTTTTCCAACTTTTGACTGAAGTGCTGCTCAACGCTCCCAAGAGAGATCTTGTTTCCGGAGAAAACGAGGCAAAAGTTAGAATGAAATTATAATGAAATAAAGAGTTAAGCCTGGACCTCATAACAATGGTCGCGTGGACTGAGGTTGTTTTCAGGCTTCCCTAGGGCCTCCTTGTTAAACTGTAGAATACTACACCCTTGTATTAGAGGAGGTACGATTGAATGCTTAAATATTCTCATAAGGGAGTTTTCTTATTCTAACTGTTTTAATTCTAATTTTAGCCTTTATACATATGACGCACAGTAGGCCTATTCGTTTAAGACTAGTTTTCAAGATTGTTAGTGTAACATGACATTTGAATTTCCTCATCTTGAATTTTGGGGTAAATGTAGGGTTAAAAAAATAGTTTCTATCATTTTTTGTTAAAAACTCACGGTGTTTTGAAATTGACTGTTTTATCAAAAAATTAACGTGCAAATTTGTTATCGAAATTGTGATACAATCTAAAAAAATTGCTTTCAAGCTCTAGTATTCATCGATTTAAGAGAAAATACCCTATGGTCCCTTGCCCAGTCGGCTGGGACTGTAGAATACACCGACTGCAACTCTGCAGAGTGGTAAGACCCCACCCCCAATGAGTGTCCTGAATATGACACTAAACAATCTGATGGTGAAGTTCTAAGATTGTTAGAGCTTTGGGGAGTGCGGGGTACCCCTTCATTGCCATCGCTCCCAGGTCCACTATGGCCCGGAATGGTAGCACTTGATATATATGGGTTAAATAGAACTAAACTGAAATGTTTTTGACAATTAAAATATGTACTCATGCTAAATTGAATTGTTTGAAATAGAACAGATTATTTGTATCAAAATGGATTCAGCGTTAAATAACCTACAAAGGTTGATATGCCACTAAACCCAACCAATCTGACGGTTTCCAGAAATGTTCTGATTTTTTTTTACTGAAAGGTTTTAGTGAAATTTTACTTTTTATAACCCGATTTTAAGGTAACACCTTCACAAATGTCTATTTTAGGAGTAAAAAAGTCACCGAAATATTATCTGTTTATCTGGAAATAAGATTAAACATACTACTGATGTATATATTCTAAAATAAAAGCCTATATGCTATCTCTTTAAAGCAAGTTCATTTAGTTCTACTTTGGCTATTTGGGTTGGTTTCTAAGTTTAATGGAATATCAACCTTCGGTGGTTATTTAATGCCAAAGCCATTCTTGTAGAAAAACAGAAGTAATACAATTTAACCTATCGCTGAGGGGATGAAAGGTTTATACCTTTACCAAGGTCGGTTTTTTTTTTTGGAAAACATTCAAAGCTTTCTTTAAATTGCTAACATTTATAAAAGCACTTATAGAAATGATCATAAATTATTAAAATAATATTTGTTCGTTTCCTTGTTTGGGTTTTATGGCATATCAACCTTTGTAGGTTATTTAATGCCAAATCCATTTTTATACAAATAAACAGTTCTATTTCAAACAATTCAGTTTAGCATAAATACAGAGTTTTATTGTCAAAATCATTTCTATTTCAAGCTATTCAGTTTAGTTTAAATATAGATTTTTTGTTTACACACAGTTAAATGTCAAAACTGTTCTATTTTAAACAATTCAATTTAGCATACAAAATCTGTTCCGTTTCAAACAATTCAGTTTAGCATAAGTGCGCAGTTTAGTTCTATTTAACCCATAGTTCTATTTAACCCAATCAGGTGCTACCACTCCCGGTCAGAGTGAACTTGGGAGTGATGGCAATGAAGGGGTACTCCCCATTCCCAAAAGTTCCAGCATTACTGGAACCTCACCATAAGATTGTTTAGTGTCATATCCAGGACACTCATTTGGGGGAATCTTACCCCTCTGCAGGGATGCAGTCGGTGTATTCTACAGTCCCAGCCGACTGGGCAAATTAAAATAATAGTTCAGTAAGATAAAAGAATCACTTATCTCAAGGTTTTAATCTTTATTACATATTGAAAGTGAGTGATGTGTGGTATATATTACCAACTAACCTTGTGTTGTAATTTTTTTTTTTTTTTTTTTGTGCGCGCGCATTTATGAATATTAAATCCTTTCCAACATATTTAGAGGTTAAAAATGGATTTTTGGTGAAATTCTGCCCTGTAAACTTATACTGATTATCGTATTTTTGACAAATTTGCAATATCTAATTCAAATATCCCCAAAACGAGCAATTTAGCCCTCTGCGTTCGGTATCCTTAGAGGAATTAATCCCTTGGAATAAAATCTTATTAGCAAGTCAGTTTAGCCCACTGTGTAACAGTTATTCCAATTACTTGCTACCCAGGCTAAGTGCCTGTTTCTGACCTTGATTCCAAGGCTGTAAGAGCTAAATTCCACTATTCCATTTATTTACTTATATTTCAAACAGGATAAATCCCAAATATTTGAGAACGAAATCGCTGTATACAAGTTCAAGGCTGTGTATTTTATACTTTGATAAGAAAAATACAAACATGTTGCATTATATTTCAACTGGTTATTTCTTAAAAGAAAAAAAAAAGATAAACAAAAACGTTCTTACAAACATTTTTTTAAAAAAGTAATAAAAATACAAAGATAAAAGTAGTCGGCTGATTTCTCTGATGGCTAGCAAGAAAAATTACTAATAGAAATAAAAAAAATGTTATGAAGTATAAATTCTAGCTATGATATTACATCCTTTGCCTGAAGCAAAACTGTAAAGTTTCTGTACTTAAATTTCAACTAAATAACTACCTAAACTTGTTTCCTTTTCTGGAGAGTTCCAATATTTATACCCGAGGACCAAGAGTTAGTTTTTGAGATTATTACTACCACTAAACTCATAAAAATACCACAGTTAAATCATTATGAATAATGATATAAAGGGAGTTTCAGAAAGAGTGATGTCATTTCGTAATCTAATAACTTGACCAATTTTCGGAAATGTATGAACCTCTTCTCAGAAGGTGCCCGTGGTGTAATGGTCATCGTCGTAGGAAATGGACACGGCGACACGAGTTCAAATCCTGGACGAGACTGATTGCATTTCACATAGCACTAATACCCTTGGGAAAGGTATGAATCCAATTATTCTTCCTCCAGCTATGGGTAAATAGTAGGGCAGACGAGGTTCTTCAGCCTTGGTGAGGAAACTAGTCTAGGAGAAGGAAAACTCTGAATTCAAACCTGTTAAACTCCGCTTAAAAATTGACCTTGTGTCATATCCTGCCCGAGTGGAGGGGTTGGTAAATATGATGAACCTCTTAATCCTCCCAGTAATAGGTTGAATAGCACCACCACTGTCCTTCTGGAAGGACGGCTTTGGCATTAAATAACCTATGATGGTTGATATGCTATTAAACAAAGAAACCGAACTAAATCTCGTTCTTAACAGCATGTGAAGAAACAACTGAAAATATTGTTTTACGTTTTTCTTTTCAGATCGAGAAATGCTTTTTACTGAAAAAGAAAATCTGCTGTTAAAATTTGTTAAAATCTTGAACTAGCCAAGTTATAAGATTAGAAAATGATGTCAATTTTTATAAAACATTGTATGATAAATATAAGAATGTTTAAATATCTTCTCTTTTCCATTCAATGGAATTTCTATGAATGAAAACTAAAAAAGAAAAAGTATAATATTAATAAAAAAAAATCGGAGATTTTTCTATATATGCTGTTAAAGTTTGAGATCATTTGAACTGGAATTAGTAGAAACATTAGATTTTAAAATGATATCAATATTTCTGAAACACCCAGTACAATCATCATCATCATCATCATCATCATCATGTCGTGCCGCCAGCATGGATATCCCAGACCCTCTCTCGCCACTTCTCCTTATCATTCATCGCCTCCGGCAGGTCCTCTGGGTTACATCCGGTGTCCTCACATAGCTGCTGTATGTAAGTTCGGGCTGGTCGTCCTGCTTTAGCTTGGCCATATGTGGGGGTCCATAGGAGTACGTCACTTACGAGCTCGTCCTTGCTTCTCCAGCAGTGTCCGGCGTGTCTGGCTCGTCTAACCTGTATAGTTTTCGTGATGGGTGGCAAGTGGCCGTACAGTTGGCGTCTCGTGGGGTGTTGTCGCCAGGACTTGTTCAATATTGCTCTCAACATTCTTGTGTAGTTGCCAAATTCTTGTGTAGTTGGCAACTACCCAGTACAATATTCAACATTAAAACGATACGATCAACGATATTTTTTAGTAAAGGGAATTCATTTTTTAGTTTTAGAAATCTAAAATAAGTCACAGAGAGCTAGTTCTGGCGAATATGAAGGGTACTGCACTTACACTATATTGTGTCTCACCAAAAAAATGACATTCAAAAAGTATCGAAATTTACCACAGACTGAAAACGATCGAAATACGATCATTCCATTGTACATATTTACATGTATTTTATTATTTATTTTAATCTCTGTGTAAAATTGTTTAATACGTTCATCAAACATGTTGGATATGTCTGCTAAAAATACGATAAGTGATATGTATCGATCGTCAGAAATACTGTTCCACTGGTTGACCACTCAATGATACAAGTTTAGATTTTAACCCTGCTGTAAAAGTTGACCCCAATTTAGGATATATATATATATATATATATATATATATATATATATATATATATATATACAGGGTATCTCAAAATAGATGCAACCAATTAATATGATAATGATTTATTACCGAGACAAGCACAATGGCGGTCATTTGGAACAAGTCCAGTAAAAAAAATACATCTTTTGAGCAAGAGACATCAAATCAATGTTTTTTTTAATTGTCATTATATCAGCTTCCAGGACATGTAATCTTTTTTTTGAGTTTCTTGCCTCAGTAATAAATCATTATCATATTAATGGGTTACTTCTATTTTGAGACAGTTTTGAATGATTTTTTCTCCTAATAAGTAATGACGCAAAATATTTTTTCCTCTCTTGTCCAAGGCATTGTGATCGAGGATTAATTGTTGCTATATTATACAATTTTCAAATCTGAAATAAAAAAGAAACACAACATTGTTATCAGTCGAGTTAATAGCAGCCACATAGGTCCTATGTATATTGAGACACCCTATATAGTAAAGTAAGTAAAGTTAGCGACCATAGTCGAGGGTGACCCGAAGGCTCCCTTTTCGATAGCTACTACACCAAGGTGTAGGGGAGGGCGCTACTCCATTCCCTGGATTGCTCCACTTTACCCTTGAACCGTACCTTATAATGCTGAGTGTTAAGCAAGGTGGTATCAAGTTCCATTTTTAAAGTCTTTGGTATGACTCGACCTGGGATTGAACCCAGACTCCTTTATGAGTTTATTTCATGCCTTCCTATAAATTTTGAATCCTGAAATTTTAAAAGAACTTCAAGAGTCAGTCCTTATATTTGTTTTATTACATTACTTGAAATAATAGAGGCGCTAGTGACGTAACGGTAATAATCGTGGGAAGTTTGGTTTGTTTGGTTTTATGGCATATCAACCTTTGTAGGTTATTTAACGCCAAATCCATTTTTATGTAAATAATCAATTCTATTGAAAACAGTTCAGTTTAGCATAAGTACACAGTTTAACTGTCAAAAACATCTCCATTTCAAACTATTCAAGCAGTTATATGTAATAATTCAGTTAAGTGTAAATCGAAAAACAGTTCTATTTGAAATAATTCAGTTAAGCATAAGCACGCAGTTTTAGTGTAAGTACGGTTTAATTGTCAAAAACGTTTCTATTTCAAGCTATTCAGTTTACTCAATTCATTTTAGCATAAGTATGCTGTTAGTTCTATTTAACCCATAGATAGGGCCCTATCAGGTGCTACCACTCCGGGCCAGAGTGGACCTGGGAGCGATGGCAATGAAGGCGTACTCCGCATTCCCCAAAGCTCCAGCACTGCTGGAACCTCACCATCAGATTGTTTAGTGTCATATTCAGGACACTCGTTGGGAGAAGTGGGAAGTGTACTTGGCTATTTGTGTTCAAATCCTGGACAAGGCTGTTTGCATTTCACATAGCGCGAGTACCCTTGGGAAAGGTATGAATCCAACTATTCTCTCTTCAGCTGTGGAAAAATAGAAAGGTAGATATCTGTTTTTACGCATGACTCCAGAAATCAAATGGACATTGACACTGAATTAAAATTAGTGTCAATTCTTTCTTCCTTTCTTTTAATTAAAAAATATTCAAAGTAAAATTATACCTTCTATAAAAATTATACCTTCTATAAAAATTATACCTTCTACAAAAATTATACCGTCTATAAAAATTATACCTTCTACAAAAATTATACCTTCTATAAAAATTATACATTCTACAAAAATTATACCTTCTACAAAAATTCAGGACATATAAAAAGTATCTATCAATCAATATTCTTTATACGGCACTCTACAAAAATGCAGCTATACGGCCACTTCACTTCCATCTCACAATTCATCCAATTAAGAGAGACAAGATATGCTAGGCACTGCTAAAGAAGTTGGGACGAACTCATAAGCGAGATCCTCTTATGGGCTCCCTCACTTGAACAAACAAACAAGTGATGGCTAACCAGCAATGACTTACATACCTCAGCTTTTGTAGGGTAAGGGTTATCACTGTAGGAAGTAGAATCTATCTATGTGAGCTCAAATTTTGAACAAAGTTGTTTGTATTTTACGTAGCACAGATACCTTAGGGGAAGATATGAATCCAACAATTCTTCCAGTAGTCATGGATAAACAGAAGGATAAACTGGGTTCTTTAACCTTGGTATAGTGACCGATATAAGAGAAAGAACAGTCTGAATTCAAACCATTTGTAAACTAGGGGAATTATGGCTTAGACAAACTACAAGAGAACCAAAGACAGATATGATTTCTGATCAGCCAACAAAATGCAACAGAAAATAAGATCTACACCAAGCAGCCCAGTCAGCTAGAGCTGTAGAATACACCGACAGCATCTTTGCAGAGAGGTAAACCACCCCCAACAAGTGTCCTGGATATGACATTAAACAATCATATGGTGAGACTTCAGCAATGCTGGAGCTTTGGGGAATGCCATCGCTCCATGGGTCATTCTAGCCCAGAGTGGTAGCACCTGATAGGGTCCAATCTATAGGTCATATAGAACTGTTTGATTATCTATAAATGACTGATGTTTAACTGAATTCTTAGCGATACATAGCAATACTTAGAACCATTTAACTTTGTTAACTTATGCTAGAATGAAGTGTCAGAAATAGAACTGTTTGATCATTAAACGATGTTTAATTAATTTGTTGGTGATGCATAGCAATACTTAGAACAATTTCACTGTGTGCAAAGAAGACTTCAGGATTGTTTAAGAATGTTATCTACAAAATGTGTTTACAAATCACATTGCCATCAATCCCAGGTCCACTCTAAAAACAGGATTTGATATTAAGTTACCCAAAATGGTTGATAAACCAAACCAAACCAATTCTAAGCATGTGTAACCTTTTTCGAGAAGCGGGTTGCATGAGACATGGTCATCATCAGGCAGGCTAAAGTAGTAAAAAATCCAAAGGTAATTTTACATTGAAGGTACCTCAACTATTCTCACTACATAATACTCAATGCGCAAGCATCTGCAAAAGAAATAGGGAAAAGCACATTTTTCTCTTCTGTAAAAAGATCTTTTCTATAATAATAATAATAATAATAATAATGATAATAATGATAATAATTATCTACATTAACATTTGTTTTGAATGTAAATTAAACAACGTAATCAATTTTTATCACACATACAACCCTAATTCTTAAACAGGTCTCTTTGACTCATTGATGAGACCCTAACAGGTACTGTCATTCCAGGTGAACGTGGATCTGGGAGTAATGGCAATGAAGAGGTACTTAACACTCCCCAGAACTGGAGCTTCATTTTCAGATTCAGTTTCGTGTCATACCTAGGACGTCCTACCTCTCCGCAGGAGATTGAGTCAGCATATTCTAATTTACTAAGGTTTTTGTTTAGATGAGGTACAAGGCCAAATAAGTGGGGCACCCAATGAGACTCGAACTCACAAGTTAGATTTTTTCAATTAAAATTAATGAATTAGATTCAACATTCAATGATCTGTTTTATTCAGAAGATCTAAAGCTGATAGCATGCTCCAATTAATGGCCATGAGTTTTAAACTTATTCCCTTGAAATATAAGATTTTCAAAGTCGAAAATATTTCAAACATAAACAGTGAATTACAGTTTTGTATAAAATCTTATCTTACTTTCCTTGCATATATATATATATATATATATATATATATATATATGACCTACTTTAATTTATTTGATGATTTATATTCAGTTTCCAGTGACGTCTATACTTGAGTGCAAAGTTTAATTTTCTTAAAATTCTAAGACCTACTTTTCTTTTAAAATGTGGTTTTAATAACCTTTAATAAACTGCTTATTTCGTGCTTGCATGATAATTTTTCGCTTTAGAAAAACTGTAATGGATACTGGCCATGGACAAAAGGATTTTTTTGTTTTTTTTTTAATTCTATCTTTGGAGTTTGAATAATCTACGTTAAAATTAAAAAATAATCCACGAACCTGAAACTTAGAACTTACGTTCATTACTAAAGCAGAAATCAGAAATAAGCGAAGAAATAATTAAACAATTGGTTGATTGGTTGTGTTTTATCAACCTTTGTAGGTTATTCAATACTAAATCTTGTTATATATATATATATATATATATATATATATATATATATATATATATATTTATTTTCATTCACACACACACACACACACACACACACACACACACACACACATATATATATATATATATATATATATATATATACATACACACGCACACACACATCCCACCAACACACATTCCCACATATACACACATTATATATATATATATATATATATATATATATATTTATTTTCATTCACACACAGGCACACACACACACACATATATATATATACACACACACACACATCCCACCAACAAACATATTCCCACATATACACACATTATATATATATATATATATATATATATATATATATATATGTATATATTTCATACACACACGCAAATATATATATTTACACACACACACATATATATTCACACACACATTCATACTTACACTCACATGCGCACACATATATGTATATATTTCATACACACACGCAAATATGTATATATATATATATATATATATACACACACATCCCCCCAACACACATTACATATATATATATTACACATGCGCGCGCACACACACACATATATATATATATATGTATATATTTCATACACACGCAAATATATATACCCACACACATTCATACTCACACACACACACACACACGTATGTATATATTTCATACACACACGCAAATATATATATTTACACACACACATATATATTCACACATACAGACACATACACATACATGTTTATGAAATACATATGATTTCTAAATGAATAGTTGGTCGGTAATATTTTTAAACGAGCCAGGGCTCAGTTTTTAGCTCACTGTCAAATGGTTTCAAATTGAGTAAATGATTAAATATTTCTATTTAACCCATTCTTGGAACCCTAACAGGAACTACCACTCCAGGTCAGAGAGTGCCAGGGAGTAATGGCAATGAAGAAGTATCCCAAAGCTCCAAGACAGTAGTCTCACCATCACATGCAGTTTAGCATCATATACTGGCAACTCATAGAGGATGCGTCTTACTCTTCTGCAGAGATGCGATTGGCGTTTTCTACAGCCCCAGCTGTTATCGCCGTAGGAAATGGAACGGTGACACGAGTTCAAATCCTGGATGAGACTGATTGCATTTCACATAGCACTAATACCCTTGGGAAAGGTATGAATCCAATTATTCTCCCTCCAGTTATGGGTAAATAGTAGGGTAGAATAGGTTCTTCAGCCTAAGGCAACTAGTCTAGGAGAAGGAAAACTCTGAATTCAAACCTGTTAAACTCTGCTTTAAAAATAACCTTGTGTCATATCCTGCCCGAGCGGAGGAATTGGTAAATATGGTTTTCTACAGCCCCAGCTGATTGGATTGTAATAAAATAAGGGGTGCACATATTAGTAGCTTGTAATTTATTCTTTACGGCAAGAGATATCGCTTAGTTTATTCCCCACGTCGAAACGGTATGCGGTTCGCTATGATAGAAACGAGTTGGGCAATCGAATGCAAGTGGTAGTCAAAATGAACATTGCCATCGATTGAAAGTAGAAGAGGCCTTTACAACAGTAAGGATCATCTTCATCATCATAAAGTCGCGCTAACAGCACGAAGTTCCCTGACTATCTTTCGCTGTCCATCCGAATCATTCATCACTCCTGGTAGGTTTTCTAGGCAGCATCTTGTGTCCACACAGAGCTCATGTAAGTCTTTGCCGGAACGTCCATTAGTTCATAAGAGTACGTATATATAAGTTTGGAGGCGTTCGTGGTGTGATTATTACCGTCGTTGGAAACTGACACGGCGACACGAGTTCAAATCCAGAACGAAGCTATTTGCATTTCATATAATGCTAATATGATTGGGAAAGGTAGAAATCTAATTATTCTCCTTCCATTATGGGTAAATAATAGGGAAGACTGGTATAACCTTGGTATGGCAACCAGTTTAGAAGGAAAACTTTGAATTCAAGCCTGTTAAACTGCGCCTAAATATTGACCTTGAGTTGCATCCAGTTCGTGGTTGAGAGGCATATATATAGTGTTTTTTAAAAAGCGTGCTTAACGTAACGGTTATTGTCGTAGGAAATGGAATTGGCGATCTGAGTTCAAATCCAAGACGTGGTTGTTTGTGTTTCAGTTCACGCAAGTGCCCTTAGGAAAGGTGTGAATCCATATGTTCTCCCTATGGCTATGGGTAAATACTAATAGAGACTAATTTTTTTTTAGCTTTGGCTAGACAACTAGGCAAGAATGAAAAAACTTAGAATTCAAACCAACTTTACTCCGGTTAAAAAAAAGAAGAAAAAAAGCCTGTTGAGGGATGACTTCCGCCAGACAATTCCTGCTCAAGACATGCTCCACAACAAGCGCACCCCCTACTCCACAATCATTCCAGGTTCTGAGACCGAAGAAGATTTAAATGACATTTCTTGAGATTTATTTTTTCATATCTTTCAGAAGGAAAACAAATAAACAAGCAAAAAACTTAAAAAGTAGAACTGAATGACGTGACAATAAAGTGGGGGTACAATTTACAGTATAGTTTTAATTCATAATTGGACAGTAATTTCAGGTTTGATTTTTTTCAAGACCTGATATTCAATTTACAATGGATACATTTACTCAACTCTTTCACCGCCTTTTTTTAGCTGGTTTGAATTCAGAGTTTTCCTTTCCTTAGTCTGTTTCGCTTAACCAGGATAAGGAACCCCATCGGCACGAAATGAAACGTTAACATTCCGAATCAGGATTTGAACCCTGGTCGCCGTCTCCATTTCCGCAAAGATAACCGTAACGATAATTCGCCTCCTGTTTATGTTCAATTTAGAATGTAAATTTAATGTAAACTTGACCCTTATTTTAAATCCATTTGCGATTCCGGTAGGAACTCGTTTTCTTTCATATCGAGGTCAACAATTAAAAAAAATGACTCACAATCCTGAATTTAGCGAACATAAATAGATAAAGATTAATAAAATAATTTTAAAAAAATATTGCAAACAAGTCCATATCTAAAGATTGTTTTTTGTTCTTTCCATTATAAAACAATAAACAACCCCCGCCAAATAACCGCATGAGACAAAATAGATGAGTTGAGAAAGGTTTTATATATATATATAGAGAGAGAGAGAGACATACACGCACACATATACACATACACGGACATATACATAAACACACACGCACATATATATATATATATACACAAAAACACACAAGCATATATATATATATATACAAACACACACGCATATATATACACAAACACACACGCATATATATATACATACAAACACACACGCATATATATAATACAAAATATATAGAACGAAACAGATCTGTCTGTGGATGACTATATATATATATATATATATATATATATAATAATATAATATATATAAATAATATAATATAAAGACATATATACACATATGCATGCATGCACGCACACACACACACACACACACACACACACACACATTAGTAAATAAGTTTTATAATTCAGATTTGTTTCAATATTAAGTCATCACCAGCAAAATATATATTTTATTTTTAATATTGTTTCACTTAAGTTGCTAAAAGAGTGCCAACTGGCATCCTCTCAAAGAGAACTAGCTGCCACACAGCTTTGGTAAGTTTCATCTTCATTTATTGCTCTACGCTTTTTAGCCTTGTATCAACCTTAGTTTGGTAAATATCACAGCCCAATCGGCTGGGGTTGTAGAATACGCCGACTGCATCTCTGTAGATGGGTAAGACCCCCACTTCTCACGAGTGTTCTGGAGCTTTGGGGAATGTAGAATACCCCTTCATTGCCATTACTCTTAGGCCCACCCTGACCCGGAGTGGTAGCACCTATTAAGGTCCCATCTACAAGTTAAATAGAACTATTTAATCCTTTTCTATACTTGAAACCGTTCAAAAGGGCGTAAATAAAACTGTTAATGTTGGATAGCAATGGTGAACCCTGTGCAAACAAATGAGTTCTGGCTCGTTTAAAAATAATGTGACCTACAAACTATTCGTTAATCATCATCATCATCATCATGTCACACGATCAGCACGGATCTCCCTGACCCTCTCCTGCCACCCTTCTCTATCATCTATCGCTTCCAGTTAGTCTTCAAGGCTATATCCAGTATCGGCACAGAGCTGTTGTATATTGGTTCTAGCAAGTCGTCCTGCCTTTGCTCGCCATGTGAAGGTGTCCACAGGAGTATGTCACTTATGAGTTCCTCCTTAATTCTCCAGCAGTGTCCCGCATGTCTGGTTCGTCTAACTTGGATAGCTTTCTTGATGGGTAGTAAGTGGCCATACAGCCGCTGCTTTGTCGGGTGTTGCCTCCAGGACTTGTTCAATATTACTCGCAGCATTCTTGTATATTTGCCGTCAAGCTTTTTCTCCACACGTTTAATTAGAGTCCATGTAGTGCATCCACACAGCAGTATCGACACGACTGCAGCTTGAAAAAAAAACTGCGTTTCATTCTATCGGTCAGGTCTGACTTCCATATCACTGATAGCGGTCCATGCCTTTGCTAGTCGCGTGTTGATGTCGGTCTCGGTTGATGAGACACTGCTTCCTCGGTAGGTGAACTTGTCAACTAATTTCAGAGAACTACCATTTAGTGTTGAGATGTCGCCTCTTTGATTAAAGCACAAATCATATATATTTAATATACACTTATAAACGAGATTGGGCATTAAATAACCCACAAGGGTTGATGATCAGTAAAACACAACTAACCAACCAACCCATAAATATCAGTTAACATACTTTATTTTTATGATACGATTACGAAGTTAGTCTTGAAGACCCTACTACTACACTGATATTGCTGCTCACTGTGTTGTCCAAATCAGTGCCACACTTAGGCAAGTTTTATAATTATCAGTTAAGATTAAGCTATATTGTTTAAGATACTCCACTGGGTGCTTCATATCGGTAACCTTGTGTCAGACCTACCTAACCTTATTAAAGCAAGACTCCAGCTACTAGATTTAAGATATGGTCTAGACTGTAAACACTGACCTAGTTTTCATTGATAAGCTTCTCTCTCTTACTACACGTCTTTCTGTGGGTCTCTCCCTTCTATTTGAGTGCACGTCTCTCTCTGAACAGACTAATAACTGCCTGCCTCCAAGCCATCAATTCCTGACGCTCTCTTTGTTCCTCTGTCTGTCTGTCTGTCTCTCTCTCTCTCTCACAGAGAGTCTTTCTTAACACCAACAGTCTACCTACTTCTTTCTCTGCTACGCGAACTACATATGTAAACAAGATGGAAGACAGAAGAGGACAAGTCTGTGGAACAAGTGTTAGCCAGTCTATAGAAGAAATTTAAGCAGCAGAACACTGACAGAGAGGTGTGTAGCTCAGTTAGTTGACACGTTACTCTTTCTCTTTCGTTCTGGAGGCAAGGATTAGAAAACTCGGCTTACGAAAAACCTCCGAAGAATGGGTGTTCCAGGTATGAGACTAAACTGCTTATGATGGTGAGGCTCCAGTTCTGAAAAGGGTCGAGTAGCTCTTTACTGACATTACTCCCAGGTCTATTCTGACCAGGAGAGTTAAGATCCCATTCAAGGGTCAAATAGATCTGTTTAAAAATGATTCGAATACGATAGGAGGAATCATTTTTAAATAGTTCTATTTAACAAATTGATGGGACCCTTACAGCCACTGCCATTCTGCGTCGGGGAAGACCTGAGAATAAGAGCAATGAAAGGGCACTTCACACTCCCCAGATATCCAGAACTGTTGCCTCACCATCGGATGTAGTTCAGTGTCATACACAGAACACTCCCCATTTTATTTTTGGATCCTTACTTTTTTTTCAAGGGGTAGAATCAGTGTATTATAAGCCACATAGACAAGATTATATTTTAATGAGGAATATCTGGCTATATATATATATATATATATATATATATAAGTAAATATTTTCCACATATATCATAATTTTTATGCTTTCTATTTTTCTTTTTGTTTGTTTTTTTTACTTTTGACTCGAAATCTTTCTCGATAAACAAACGTAACATAACTTCTATACAATATTCCTAATAAGTCAAATGACGTAATTAAAAACATCAAACGCTGATTCACTAATTAAACGGGCAACGTTTCTTGTTATACAAATTTTCCCTTAGGTTTTTGTATTTTACATTTTTAAACATCCATCGTTGACTTAACATCGCTAATATCACCCGTCATGGTCCTGATGATAGATCAGTAGAACCGAAACGCTATAGTGCCGATTTCTCAATAAATCTCTCCTTCCACTTGGGTTACCTTGTTATCAATTTTTCTCTACATATATATGTATTGACCACCCAGAGAAAATTTTAATCGTTTTCTTATAGTAAGCAGTTAAATCCCAAAATTATGACTTCAAGTACATCACCTGTTTCTTTAGTTTCCTCTGGCAGTTAAATATTAAATAAATATTAAACAATTTTAAGTGTTTTCAGGAAAACGCCAAAAAATATTTTAGTATTTATCTAAAGCATCTACAGACTAGTATCTTCATTATTGTTATTGTTATCCTGGCCTTCTAAGACCGGGCGTTATTACTATTTAATAATTCTTTCAGTTTAACATCTTCATCTTTGTTGTTTTTATCACATTTCAGCGAACAGCTGAAATGTGATAAAATTCACCCTTGAAAATCTATTAAACCCAATTACATTTTTTTTATTAGAGGCCACAATAAAGAGTCTGAAAAAAAATGGTATCTTATCATAATTCAATAAATGTTTGTCTGTCCATACACTTATATTGAGTTTGGTATGTTATGAATACCAGCTTCAACTTAACAGTGGCACAGGTTCTGTAATAAGTTACAACCTGTTTTATTTTTATCTGCCGACTGGAAACTAGTTGGAACCCCGGCAAATAAGTGCTATTGTTATTATTGTCGTTATTTTACAACTTAAGGCTCTGCCCTTTTCTATATGATTTCATTCAAACTTTCGGCATCTGGAAAGGATTTAAACTATATTCAATAAATGCTTGTCTGTTCATACACTTAAAGCTCTTCTCTTTTCGTGGTGATTTCATTCAAAATTTCGGAAATTTCGGAAATTGTTTCTGGAAAGGTTTTAGACTATATTCAAAGATCTATTTCTGACTGGTTTTTAACAAAGCTTGTCTTTCAACCTCTGTATGTCTTAATATGCCTCTTGATGTTAAGCGGGTGTGGTCTTTCCTGTGTATCCCTATTGTTCCCAGTGACAAACTGTAGCCTCTTGTGATGCAATCGAGACAGTTTCCAGTTCAAATTTATTTTGGAATAATTGCAAACAATGCACAGGGACAAACTCTGTCCCAGACTAACGTCTAACTAAAAAGTGACATTTTCTCTGTGTTGTTGCAAACAGAAGTGGAAATCTTGAGAGGCTGTGAATTCTCATCAAAAGGTCAAACAAGAAAGATTACACACACACACACACACACACACACACACATACATACATACACACACACACACACGAGAAGTAATGTTGTCTATGCAGACGTTCTTTAATGATGCAGATATTTATTATATGCATATATACTGTCCATGAATAGGTAAAAGATTTTCATTTTAAGTACTTTATGACCATCAATGACTATTTTAAAAATTTAATGCATTATGAACCCAGTCGGCTGGTGCTCTAGAATACACTGACTGCATCTCTGCAAAAGAGTAAGACCCACCTCCCCAACGACTGTGCTGTATATGACATTAAACAATCTAATGGTGAGACACTGGCAATTTTAGAGCTTTGGGGAATACAGAATACCACTTCATTGCCATCACTCCTATGTCCGCTCTTGCCCTGAGTGGTAGCACCTGATAGGGTCCCATCTACTGGTCAAATAGAACTGTTTGACATTTAAACTATATGCAAACAAATGACTTATTCTAAACTGAATTGTTAGAAATAAAACTGTTTGATCATTTAACTGTGTGTAAACAAATGGCTGATGTTTAATTAAAGTATTTGAGATATGTAGCAAAGCTTGGAACCATTTAACAAGAAGCAAAAGACTGAGATTAGATTAATTTAAAAATGTGTTTACAAATGACATTTATTTAATGTCTATATATAAAGAGTATTTGGCATGAAATAACCTACAATGGTTGATATGCCATAAAACCAAACCTAATGTATTATGGGTCAGTAGTGTTACTGGGCCATTGGTCTAATGAGTAGTGTTCACCGATGGTCCGGGAGACAGGAATTTAATCCCAGGTTGAGGCATATCAAAGACTCAAAGAAATGGTACTTGATACCTCTTTACTTAACATTCAGCATTAGAAGGTAAGGATCAAGGGTAAAGTGGAGCAATCCAGGGAATAGTGTCGTGCTCTCCTCTACACCTTGGTGTAGTAGCTATTGAAAAGGAAGCCTTCAGGTCCTCCTTGACTATGATTGCCAATTAACTTACTTTTACTTTCTGTTAATAATTTTTAGAACTTTAGATCTCCGACTGGTTTAAAGCACTTATTTGAAATAAGCAAGAATTATTCACTTAAACCAATATAACATCTTTATTATTGGTCTACTCTTACTTTATATTTTTGCCTAAAGGCAAAACCATCATAATCACTTTCAGATTAAAAAGATGCAGAACAAAGAAATTTCTTGGTAGATCTCTCATCAACTTCTCCAAAACAGTCACTGCTTTCACTGCCTACAACACCATCATGAAATTGGTTTCATTTGATTTATTTGTTTAATGGCATATCAATTCCTTATGGGTTACTTAGTGCTGAAATTTGATTCATTTTTAAATGTTTGATTATTATAGTAAATATTTTCAATTTTCCATTGCATTTTTTAAGAATTTTTATTCTTTTTTAAATTATCAGTCATTATTATGATTATTATCATATCAAGTCATCCTCATCAAATACAAAGAACTGGCACACTGTTATTTGATTTCAAGTGATCCCATCATTTATACACAATTATAAGTTCGCCAATGATCCAGAAGACTGAGGTTTAATCCCAGGTCGAGTCATACCAAGACTCTAAAAATGGTACTTGATGCCGCCTTGCTTAATACTCAGCATTACAAGGTAAGGATCAAGGGTAAAGTGGAGCAATCCAGGGAATGGACTAGCACCCTCCCCTACACCTCAGTGTTTTACAATTGGAAAGGGAGCCTTTGGGTCACCCTCGACTACAGTCGCCAACTTTACTTACTTGCTTATATGGTTTAGAGTATTCCCATCAAATACAAATAATTTGTACGCAATTATATAGTTAAAAGTATTCCTCTCTAATACAAAGAATTGGCACATAGTTATATGGCTTCAAGTGATCCTGTTAAATACTAATTCATACACAATTATATGGTTTCAAGTATTCCTATCTAATACAAATAATTTGCATGCAATTATACAGTTTCAAGTATTCCTCTCTAATACAAAGAATTGGCACATAGTTATATGGCTTCAAGTGATCCTATTAAATACTAATTTATATGCAATTAAATGGTTTCAAGTATTCCTATCTAATACATTGAATAGGTACATAGTAATATGGTTTCAAGTGATCCTCTGGAAGCAACATCCAACAAAACAGCAGCTGTATGGCTACCTACCACTCATCTTGAAGATCATCCAAATTAGACAAATAAAACATGCGGGAAACTGCTGGAGGAGCAAAGACAAACTTATAAGTGACGTTCTCCAATGGACCCCTTTGCAAGTGTAGGACAACCAGCCCTAACATATCTACAACAGCTCTGTATGGACACAAGATGTAACCCGAAATGGTACACATTCTCTCTTGATGACCTCAAAACAAGCATGGAGTTAAAACTGCTCGGTGGAAATAAGAATGGCTAAAGGAGCATTTTCTATCTGCTCACTTTTTGCTGAGTTTATGTCACGTGATAAGTAACTTCCTTCTAATGCGGAAGACCTGCCAGAAGCAATGGATGATAGACGAATGGCAAGAGAGAATCAGGGAAAAATCCATAAGAGCAGCAAAACATGATGATGATGATGATATGATATCATTTGTCTATACACAGTTATATTGTTGGAAGAATTACTATCAAATAAAAAGAATTCCCTAACACATCTATTGGATTCAAAGATGGGATCTAAACAGGTTCTTCTACTCTAGATCAGAGTGGACATGAGAGTAATGGTAATGAAGAGGTAGTCTCTTCTCCAGAGCTTCACAAGTCTCGACTGAAAGCAGTTTAGTATCATGTCATGACACCCCCAGTTTTAGAGGGGTGGGTCTTATTCCTCTGTAGAGAATACTGACAGAGCCATTCTGAAAATTGTCTTGAATTCCTATCAGATTCACCACCTAAGAATAAGAAGATCTGAAATAAAGAAATTTCTAAACAGTTATTGCATCAATCCTCACCAAGCGCCTTGAAATTATTGCCTGTCCTGAAGAACAATTGTTATAATCTTAAGAAATGGACATTATACCCAGAGTTCAAATCCTGGATGAGGATGTTTGCATTTCATTTTGTATAAAGGGAAAGGCATGAACCCATCATTTCTTTCACCTGTGAGGAGTAAATAATAAGGCTGACTGAACTCTTTTGCAAAAAGTCTTGAAGGAAAACTCTGAATTCAAACCAATGGAACTCCGTTTAAAAATAGATCTTGAGTCACCTCAAGAATATAGAGGGGTTGGTTTGGTTTGGTTTCTTTGTTTAATGGCATATCAACCCTTGTTGGTTATTTAATGCCAAAGCCATTCTCCTAGAAGAACAGTACTATTTAACCCATAGCTGGGAGGATAAGGGAGTTCATACCTTTCCCAAGGGTATTTGTCTGAAAGTGAACGTAATAGCGCGACTAGAGTACGAACTCGCATACTACGATTCCGCAGTCCATCGCTTTAACCATTACACCACGAGGACACCCCTAGAGGGGTTGGGTGAATACATAAAATCATGGCCTTGTGCCAGTCTAAATTTAATAAATGCTCACAAATCTTTAAATACCAGAAATAACATTTGAACTTAGGTCCAGTCATAATTTTAGATCTTGCAATTTGGCGGAGGTAAAGGGTGAGGAATCTTCATTATGTTTATAGTGTCCCATCATCTGCTACAACGTATCTAACCATTTTATCTTCTTTATTTTTATTCTTATAGTCTTTCCTTTAATTTTTTTTTTGCCTCCCCACCTCACCAGACAGAATAGAATTGTTTCTATGTAAACAAAACACTTGACAAATTGATCCAAATCTTGAAATCTGGAAAAAAATCCACATCACTGTGTCGAACCAATTACCAAACCTGGAATGGTGCCCATGAATGAAAGAAACATCGACAAATCTTTGAAATATTTTCCTCCAAATATCAGTTGGGCATTTTTCCAAACTGGACAAGCGGCAGGAATTTATATTTAATGAAAGTTACAAACAAAATTAAAGACACAGTGGGATATATATATATATATATATATATAGATAGATAGATAGAGAGAGAGAGAGAGAGAGAGAGAGAGAGATAGACAGAGAGAGATAAATGTGTGTGTGTGTGTGTGTGTGCGTGTGTGTGTATGTGTGTGTGTGTGAGAGTGGGCTGAGAAGTTCATATAATGACATCATATGTACTGTAAATAACTTTTTTGACAAATAGGATCCAAGCACTGCAACACTGACAGAAGTGCATGGATTACAAGAGGGACTATATTAAAAATTAAACCTCATTTGATTACATTCCATTTGACTATCTTGGTCAGTGTATGCCAAACCTTGTGTGTGTATATATATATATATATATATATACACACACACACACACTCACACACACATATATATCTATATTCCATAAAAATGAATATATAAAAAGTATTTTTGAATAAATAAAATTATCAAAAAATTGAGTAAAAACCATATAACTTTAAATGGAAATGATAAATAAATCAAGTGTATATTAGGATGAGTTTGCAAACCAGTCAGCCTGAAGTTACAATGGTAGAAAAGAGAAAAAGATGAAAACATCAAAGACTGTGCTTTCATAAAACTAACAGCATACTTCAATGGGATTTACAGTCAAGTCAAATTGAAAGTTCCAGCTTCTGACAGATCACCTAAGTAAAACAGCAAACAAACCTACTCAGTGCTTAGATGGTTTAGTTTGACTTAATGGCATGTCAACTCTTGTTGGGTTATTTAATGCCAAAGTCAATCTTTTGTTAGCAATTGGTTTCAAAAAGTATTCTTTATAAAAATAATTAGTATTATTAGTTATATGTTTTCAAGTATTCTGATATGATAATTTTTTACCAGGCCATTGACCTAATCAGTAGAGTGTTTGCCAATGGTCCAGGAGACCAGGGATTGAATCCCGGTCGAGTCATACCAAAGACTCTAAAAATGGTACTTGATGCCACCTTGCTTAACACTCAGCATTAAAAGGTACGGATCAAGGGTAAAGTGGGCCACTCCAGGGGAAGGAGTAGCACCCTCCCCTACACCGCGGTGTAGTAACTATTGAAAAGGGAGCCTTCAGGTCGCCCTCGACTAATGGTTGCCAACTTTACTTACTTATCTCACCCATAGATGTGACCCTAATTCTAGGTCTGAGTTGTCCTGGCAGTCATAGATCAACTAAAGGAATATATATATATATATATATATATATATGTATATTGAGTCACATGATGATTATGTGGGCAATAAACAAAAGTAGTAATTTACGGAACTCTTTGCTTTGATGTAGCACAAGGCCAAATAAATAGGGCACTCAATGAGACTCGGATACTCCTGTGTAGATTTGCTAGTCTAGCTTGCAAACCATTACATGACCAAGGGTGCCCTTACACCACCAGAGGCGATATACGAAAAGTAATTTTTCTGAGCTTTTGGCTCAGACGTGACACGGGCCTGCATGAATGGGGCACCTAGTGAGACTCGAACTCACTTTTGAAGGTTTGCTAATCTAGTTTGCTTACCACTCGAGGCACCCAACAACAAAATGGTTCATATCTTTTAGAATTTACAAAAAATTATCATTTAGGTTTCATGCCAATACTCTCTATATATTGGTCCACAGTTTTTTGATGAAACACTAGGCTGTGCAAGTGCTCCACACTCACAAAACCTGAGATCGTTTTCTTAATCCCTTGACTGAAAATTCTTTGAAGGGTAAAATTTGAGAACAAAGAAGACATTCAAAGAAATAAGACAGTACAGCTTCATTACAAACTGAAAGAGGAATTTCAGAGATGCTCTGACCAGTTGAAAACTCAGAGGAATATGTTGGAGATCAAGGGACCAATTTTGAGGAAGACTAACAGTTCATTCATTATTTACTTCTGTTGTTATTGATATAGTTTCAGACTTGATACTTTTCTGAAAACACCTTGAATTTGAATTCAATATTTTTGGAAACAATCAAATTGGTTAAAAATGGAATTAGGTAGAGAACAAGAGAATAATGATAATAAAAAAATTACGAAGAAGCACTAAATTTACATTATCTACGAGATACCATTAAAAAATTTTAGAAAAATTATGTGTATATATATATATATATATTATATAATATATATATATATATATATATATATATATATATATATAAAACAAACTATCTTTTAGAATGCACTCATTGCTCCAAGCAACATATTGGGAAATCAAAATGGTCTTTCAATTTTAGAATGAACAACTATAGAAACAATTAAATTTCTGAATCACAAGGAGAGATATATATATATATATATATAAACCAAAAGAAATTAAGATCTCACCCTTTTGCTACTGTTTTGAATCCATTAGTTTCGTTTGTCTTCTTGAGAATAGAAAAGACAATAATTAGATCAAACTTTCAGATGAAATAATAACAATTGTGTCTTTTACAAAAGATAAGGGATGTCCTCATGGTGTAATGGTTAAATGACTGCAGAATCATAGTTAGCAAGTTAAAACTTCCAGTTGCGTTATTACATTCACCTTTGGACAGGCATGAACCCCATTATCCGCCCAGCTATGGGTTAAATAGTATCACAGCTGTTCTTCTTAGAGGATGGCTTTGGAATTGAATAATTTACAAAGGTTGATATGCCATTAAACAAAGAAACCAAATCTACAAAAAAAATATGAAAGTAATTGTAATGAAACAATATGACGGCGGCAAGATCTTAATATCTTTTAGATTTTATACTGCTCTGCAGTCCAGGAGTTAAGTACTTTTTGATTTATCAAATCCTTTTTCAATAATTGTTTATTCTCATCTGTTTCCTAATATATCATCTAACGTTTAGAGGAGTCCTTATGGCATAGGGTCCAGAGTATTGGTTTCAAGCATTGTAGTAAGTGTTTAAATTCCATTTGTGCTATTATGCTTATTTTCAGATAAATACCTTAAGGAAAGGTATAACTTCTTTTATGCTCCCCTTCAACTAAGGTATAATTAGTACCACCACTGTTGTTCTACATGGATGGCTTTGGCAGGAAATAACCCATAAAAGTTTATATGCCATTAAACTAGAAACAAAACTATCTATCTTTTCGGGGGTGTCCTCATGGTGTAAAGGTTAAATCGATGGACAGCGGAATCGTAGTAAGCAAGTTCGTATTCCACTCGTGCTATTACATTCACTTTTGGGCAAATACCCTTGGGAAAGGTATGAAACCCCCTTATCCTCCCAACTATGGGTTGAATAGTACTACTATTGTTCTTCTTAGGGAATGGCTTTGGCATTAAATAACCTACAAAGGTTGATATGCCACTAAACAAAGAAACCAACCAACCAACCATCTATCTGTTAGAAAGAACTTGACGCTTGAAGAAAATTAGAATAACTTTTCAATCTTTGAAGGAATGACTAAAAAAAAGAACTAAATATTTAAACCATTATAAATTTCTCTGAGTGGAAGAACATGTCAACTTAACAGAACATGAATTGCAGAGAGACTATATGCGTGTGTGTTAAAGAAGAATGAAAAAAGGATTTGTCAAATATCAATTTTAAAAACGTAAGAAGATAGATGTATATTACATCGAGAAATGATGACTCCAAAAGAAATCAACAACAAAATAAACCACACCCAAAATATTACATTGAAAATCTATAGATACGAGATCTGATGAGTAGGGCAGATATAGATATACCTCCCATCCTGACTATCTCATATTTTCTTGAGACTTCCAAACTACATTTTTGGGAAAAACCAGTGATTTCTTTAAATGGAGAACTGAATGTCTAACTTTGTGCACACACACACACACATAAATATATATATATATAAAAGTAAAGTTGGCGACCATAGTCGAGGGTAACCCAAAGACTCCCTTTTCGATAGCTACTACACCAAGGAGTACGGGAGGGCACTACTCCTTCCCTTCTACTTTACCCTCGATCCGTACCTTATAATGCTGAGTGTTAAGCAAGGAGGCATCAAGTACCATTTTTTGAGTCTTTGGTATGACTCGACCTGGGATTGAACCGAGGACTCCCGGGCCATTGGCGAACACTCTAACCGCTAGGCCAATGTCCGGTTTTATATATACACACACACACACACATATATATACATTTAAATATATATATAAATATATACACACACATATATATATAAAAATATATAAACACACATACACATATATATATAAAAATATATATACACACACTCATATACATAAAAATATATATACACACTCATATATATATAAATATATATACACACTCATATATATATAAATATATATACACACTCATAT